>CAVNZK010000032.1:4200000-4451234 GCA_963693345.1 Pieris melete | reverse complement strand
TGTAAGTAACAATGAAAACATTTCCAGCGATTCTTTGTTGCTCATTTATTTAGTTTTCCGACAGAATACTATGTTATTGTTACGTATTGCATAAGATTTTGTTATAAAAACCACCGAATTACTTTGCAGACCAATCATTTAACAATTTTCTCAATAACAATAAAGTTCTACTACTCTGTCTGGAACTAACATAATATATCTGTATATGAATAATTCGCGTACAGACATAAAATACAAGTGGATTTGTACAACCTCTTCTGTTATTAAATGCCTCATAATATATGTCTTTCATCACTAAATTTCACAATATTACAAAGCAAATTACGAACAATAGAAAATCATAAATAAATTTGTGAATAGATAAAAACCATACATCATATTGAACTAAATAACATGCTTTCAAAATGTAACACTACGATTCTATCAATGATTTATTATCGGATAATGAAAATAGTTTCCTTGTAAAGGAAAAAGCACTTCTAATACATTGTGTGCAGTCATGCGTGAATTAAATACGTTTGTACGAAATAGCACTGAATATTTTGCTCGTAAGCAATTTGATTTCTGCGCGATCAGTTTTTCGCAAAGCGTTGTCTATTAGAGTGATATGTTTTTATGAATGATCTTTAATAATAAAGAAAGTTAGTCTGCAATACATGTGAACGAATATTACTGAATGAAGAATGATTTTAATCAATTTTCATTCAATGCAAAAGAATTATCATCACGTGTTTATAACTTTAAAATAACGCAATTATTATCTCTAAATTATAAACGCGAAAGTTTGTAAGT
The DNA here is from genome assembly GCA_963693345.1 of Pieris melete. Classification (NCBI taxonomy): domain Eukaryota; kingdom Metazoa; phylum Arthropoda; class Insecta; order Lepidoptera; family Pieridae; genus Pieris; species Pieris melete. Next base: position 4,450,442 of record CAVNZK010000032.1, on the reverse strand, counting down.
ATGGATGGAGGATTGCTACGATTTCACGTAAAAACTACTGAATGGATTGTAATGAAACTTTACAATAATATAGCTTATACATCAGAATAACAATTCAAATTATAAAGATATTGTGTGATTTTTCCGAAAAAATACTACCATCTGGGAGCTATTCTGGCATGCGATGCCAAAACCGCTGGATAACATAAATGTTTATCTTATCAATATCAATAGTAGTTTTCACTACGCCGTAATATAAGCTCGAAATACTCATCCTGCGCAGAAGTTGCGGGCACCAGCTAGTGGGTACCTGGTTTCTTCAGGAATCTAACCTGTGACCGAGCCGAGGAGACATTTAAAATTAAAAAAGATCTTTACCGTCCTTATATTAATATCTACTTAAAAAATTTAAATGTAGCTGACTGATCAAAAGTACAATTTATATGTACATTATATACAATATTCGCGTAGAGGATATTTGACTAAGTATTTGTTGAGGAAAAGCTCTGGCTATCCAACGTATAACTTTTTACTTTGTAGCGATGTCATTGCCTGAGGGGAAAAGTGTATTTCGCAATTCACTATTTTTGCCAAACGAAGTTTGCTGTAAATACGTGAAACTAATTTAATGTTATTCGGGAAACTCTATGGATTAAACTCATCTAAAAATGGACTCGTAAAATAACTGCATTCCTTTGTATACTTTTTATATTTAGTACATAAATGTTAGGTTTTAAACCCACAACGCCGGGTTTAGTTTTGTCGTTTCATGATAGATATGTTTGTTAACTTGTTAGGTGGGTACAATTTATAATTAAAAATTAAAACTTAATAATTGGAAGTAAAGTGGTATAGTAAGTTCAGATCGTATCTAAAAGTAAGTACCAGCGATGGAGAAAGTGAAGTAGATGCGTGTTAATACAGATAAATGTTATTACTTTTGTTTAGTTGAATTACGAACAGCCACGTAGTATCTACTGATTTATACTACAATGAATACAAAACAAAAATTAAGATAACTACTTTAAAATATTTGACAACCACTATGTCAATCTTTTTTAATTACTGAGATTATTTTACATTTTAAATCTTAATACGAGTATATATAAATTACTCGTCTCCTAAACTACTCAACCGACTTAATCAAATTTGCACACCGTGTGCAGTTTGATCTTACTTAAAAGATAGGATAGGATTACATCTTAATTTATACCCGTAATATTATTTTATTGCAAATTATTTGTAATTCACAATTCTAACAGATGGCGCTGTGATGAAAATACCTACCAACGTTTCACATAAGCTACAATTTAATGGCATAACCAATAACAAAAACCTAATAGCCACAGCAACGCTTGGCCGAGTTTGCTAGTATTATATAAAACTAGCGGATCCGATAGACGTTGTCCTGCATGATATTTCAATCGATTAGGGTATAAAACAAAGTTTGAAAGTACCGACTGCAGTGCCATCTGCCGGGCTGATTTGTGAACCTAGGTGCCACCCAAAAGCACACAAAAATATCATTCAAATCGGTTAGGAGTTCAGTGACATACACACGTACAGTAGAATTATATGCCACTATCCGAATATTGTTTAGATAGTTACGAAACCCATTTTGAATTGAAATTTTCTTTGATGTTACCAATGTTTTTATCTTGCTATTCGGAACGAAGAGAAATACAACGTACCGCCTAACAGTCGATTCTTTATTTTTTTTTAATACTTATTCTGCTATTCGGGACACCGCTAGCTAGCTAGTAAGATAAAAAAAGAAAGTTGATAATACAACAAATACATTATGTCAAAAAATAAAAATTTACCTTCCCGAAACCCCTCCACTAACACTTGAACTTTATGATATGGTATTAAAGTTCAAATTGACTTTTAAGTATTATTACGAATATTTTGTATGGGAATATAGAAAATTGTTTTTAGTCTTTTTCACTCAATTTTTTTTATTTTTTTCTCTCCGTAAGAACCATCCTCGTACTTCAAGGTATATTATAAAAAAATAATCAGACAAATCGGTCAAGCCGTTTTCATGTTATGTCGTGACAACGGAAAACGGGTTTAATTTTTATATTTATAGATGTATAGATAAACGTGAACCTTATTATAATAGAACAACAAGCAGGACATTTATTCCAGCAAAATTATACTCAGATTTTATAATTGAAGTAGAAATGGAAATTGTAGGTGGTAAATACGAAGCGATTCCAGTCGACAGCGGCTACAACAAGTTCATGATGCTCAAGATACGGAATATAACGAAAGAAGATTTCGGTTTCTACAAGTGCATCGCCAAGAACTCGCTCGGGGAAACTGACGGCATTATTAAACTCGACGGTAAGACTTGCTTAGTGTTTTTCTTTATTATTGCTTTATTTTTAATGTCATTGTTGCATATAAACCTAATATGTCCAGCGAACTTCTCGGAGTGGTAAAACAATTTATAAACTATTACAGCAGTTAAAAACTATATAATAATAACTTACACCTATCTTCATTTAAATCACAGTGTCACAAATTACTCTTTTACAAATTAAACTCAAGAACTAGGCTGTTCTAAGTTAGTAATTTACTAAAGGCACACTCACCAACAAATGATGTTGGTTATTTCCACTATGTGTTTGCGTGTTGTTCCCACGAGAATGTAAGTGCGTGCTCCTATTTCACCATGCCTTCTGCTGATAGAAGACAAATCTTTGTTTTTAATTTATGTTATTATTATTAATTACTTAAAATGTCACATGGGACATGTTGTAATGGTTGCTCCTTACAAACATTTTGTAAAACAAAAAAATGGCGATTAAAAAGAGTGGGGGAGAGTTTATTGCCAGTTCTTCGCTCCCTTTCTACGCCCTTGATTTGAGAACTGGCAGTTAATGTAAAATTAGAAGCATTAATATGTATTTCTTTACTGACAAGTCATAAATTTACATTATGTTACCTATGTGATAAAATGTTTTTTTTTAATTTGGTGGTTTAAAAAAACAAGTACTTAGTTCCCAATGGTATTTATATATAGTAGTTATAATGCAACATAGCTCCTATAAAGTTTACATGATTCAAGCCTAAAATATATATATATTTTTCGTCAACGTTTGTATTATTTTAAACAAAAGATTCAAACCATCATAAGATACTGCTAGTCAAAATATATTTAGATAAACTTATTAGTTTATCAATATTTTATACAAGAATTCAATGCTCAAATATAATTGGCGATCTTTAGTTACGACAGATTATTTGTTGCAGAAATACCAGCCCCGCCGTCCGCCTTTACGACCACTCAGAAACCGATACTAGACAACCAAACAATAAGGAAAAAAGGTAGGTATGTGTGCATTGTCAGGCAGTCGCAGATTCCAGTTATCTAAAAAAAATTGGATAATAGTTACTACGTTACTTATAGGCGAATATCATGCAATAATTAATTAAGCTGTCTTGCACACTTATTAATAAAAATCGAAACAATTTTCGGAATGGGAAAATTTTAATTTCATGAGACGAAAACTTAATAATGAAATCGGAATTTATTGATCTGACTATTAAGCTTGCTCGTGGAAAATCCTTATCATTTAATGTTATTCTTTGTTTACTTACGCAGCTTTGAGGTATAGCAAATATAACAATAGTTTAAATCAACAGGGCAACTTGTTCAAACAAATGAAGCAATCAGCTCAACATTCCAAGGTGAGGTGTTTGATGGACAAATACGGGACTTTGGTATGTAATATACAAGTTAAAAGTACTTTTACAAAAATTAGTGCTTACAAAGCCTTTTCAGAATTTCTTTTATTCGAATAAATATTGAAGGTCATATTATACCACAACATTTTTAAGAAACGCAGCATTAGTAGTAATAAAAATTAAAAATTGATATTTATCAATAGAAAAATGAAATAAATTAAAAAAGTTTGGTCCATGTAGCAGTGTACCTCGCTGTATTGCGATACTGATTCCTTGAGCGAGGAAAGGTTCAGTTCTGTGGTCTCTGAAACTGTCCAACCGGCGCCAACTTAAATCTTTAAGTAGCGCCTGTGTCCTTGAACCCTACGGCCCAAGATTCTCTCTCCAAAGGGAACAAAGACCTACTAGTAGAAGTGATTTTTAAATCAACAATTATTATGGTTCTATTGAGTTATTCTTATGTAGTTTAATTTTTATATTTATTTTTACCATTGGTTGTCCATGAGCGTTTTAATATTAAATTGAAACTATATAACTGTTATTTCAACACAAATTTTTAAATGAATATATAATTAACTGATGCGTATTGTTCATACTTTTTTACGTTTCGTTAATAAATTACACCGATTTATTATTCAACAATACTTTGTTTCAGATTTCTACGAGAACTCGGCTCTGACGCACAATTTGAATATTAATTTAATGCTATTATTTTGTTTGTATCACATATTTTTAGTATCCTGATGTAAAATTTGATTTTTTTTTGTGATAATTTACGCAAGTATCAGACGTTTCAATGAAAAACAGTTTTTTTTTAATCATGGCCAGGCTTACTCTGTAACTTCAATAGCTATTCTGGTTTTCTTAATTCTTGAGTTTTCTGTCATATTGTATGCGACACGAGCAGATATTGAAAGAATATTAAGATACTATTTAATGGATTTCATCGTAACATAAAGTTGAATATGCTCTCTGTATGTATCGCTGTATTATTGGACTGTGAAATCAATATCGATTTCACAGAGTAGCCCTGCTGCAAACCCTCACGAAATCTCTTAATAAATAAAAAGTCTAAATCAAATAGTAGAACAAGAGTTATGAGTTGTAGGGTTGTAGGACTCCTTTCTCCGCAATTAGACTCGTGGTTGGTCCGTTGTGCGTACGAGAGTTATGAGTTATATTATAATAAAATAACAACCTTCAACAGTTATAACTGTATTTCATTGAAACATGTTCTGTATCAATACGAGTTCCTTTATGTCATGCTGAACAGACAATAACATTATTGAAGTCTGCGACCGAGTTTGTACGAACCTGACATTTCTAGGTTTAGACTAAATGAATGACAAGATGTTTCAATGTGATTGACGTTTTATTTGCCAAAGAATACTTTGCGAATTTCGAGGAGTGAGCACGAAAAATAACGCTTTCGTTATCGCTTTCGAACAGTGCTTTGAAATTATATAAGATTTATTTAACGCAACTATTATACACTATATTATTGATAAAAAATGCTATAAAACGCAGCTTATTAAAATGTTTGGGATTTATCATTAATTAAACAAAAGCCTGCGTAAAATATAGCCTCATACTAAATCCTTAATAGGATAAGGACCTACCGCCTACGCCCAAAAGTCAAAAGGGCAGTCGTGGCAGTCCATGAACACTCATTTTTAACGCACCTAGCGTTGCCGGCCTTTGAGGGAGGAGTACACTCTTACTTTGAACAGTTGTCATATCTCTTAGGGAAGACTCCCACCTTGAGTCGATTCCACAGTTCGCAAGTTCGCAAAAGACTCTTGTAAAGCGAACTGTAGTAGTATAGTATATTGAGTTACATGAATTATTATTATATATTTCAAAATATGGCTTAAAAGTTAATTTAATTCTTACTAGGTGTTGCTGAGTAGAATCATTCGACGCTTCAGATATGGAGACCACAAATGACATATGGTGTCAATTATTTTTTGAAGCCAGATAGTCAGTTAAATTGAATTCATTTAGTCTAAACTGGACATTTTGGCTTTGTTTTGAAGTAGATGTAACGTCTCATGTATAAATAGATTTAGGTCGAATTTTCTACATCGATTTTGTAAATTTTAGATAAGCCTTGTAGAATCTTAGACTACTAAAACGAGTCAAGTTCATATCTAGTATTGAGTACTGTAAAGCGTCTTACACACTTTCAAGCAAGATTTAAGTTTGATTCACATTTCGAATGTGGAACATATACTTAGTAGTTAATTGGTTTCTTCCTAATGAGTGACAAATGAGTACGATACAATCTACAGAATCGTTTATCGAATAAAACTCATGCTTGGTTCACTGTTTTTGTAGTAAACGCACAATTCCAAATTTAAACTGCCTATTCTAGAATTTAGATCGTTAATGTTGTTTAGGACATAAATTGCTTTATTTTATAGCGATACACATATTTTTTGTATTTATTTAAACATTGTATTAAGTAGATCTTACCCAAATATAACTGAAATATTGTACCTAATAGAGTATTTTATCATTCAGCTGTTAAAAGTAAAAGCCAAACCATGAAGTGACGTTTCAATAAAATCATGCTTTGATAAGTTGTTGTTTTTATTTTGTTAATTATTTAACATGTGTGCTGTGTTGGCCTAGTGGCTTTAGCGTGCGACTCTCATACCCGAGGTCGTACATTCGATCCCCGGCTGTGCACCAATGGACTTTCTTTCTATTTATCTCGCATTTAACATTTGCTCGAACGGTGAAGAAAAACATCGTGAGGAAACCAACATGTCTTAGACTCAAAAAGTCGACGGAGTGTGTCAGGCACTGGAGCCTGATCAGCTACTTGCCGATTAGATTAGAAAATAATCATGAAACAGATTCAGATATCTGAAGCCAAGACCTAAAGAGGTAGTAGCGCCACTGATTTTTTGAAGTTATACTTCTTTAGGCGCGTTGATTGTGATTATAGCGTGCGCGAGCGAGATAGGAATAAGACAATCTACAAGTAAAAAGAAATAGAGTATGCGTGAAGTTCGTATGCCAAGCATTTTGAATGATCATAATGACATTTGTCACTTACCTTTTAAACAAATAAAGGAGTTTTAATTATTGACTATAATCACTCCTTTTCCAGTCTTTGACTATTTAATTGCAATTATTAATTATTTGCATGCAATCAAAAACTATTTTTAATAATGCCAAAGAAGTACAACTTCTTACGCGCGTACATAAGTACACGCACCCTTTTTTTTTAAATATATATTTGTAATGGCTCTGGCACGATTTGTGCATTAGCCAGCGTCAAGTATAGGATTTAGAATTCGTGCTTGTCTTTTTAGAAATTCGACCGTGTCCTCCATGTACGGTTTAAGCACTTGTCTGGTACCGCACAACCCTCCAAAAGGCCGAGAACAAATTGAAATTAAACTATAACTTGCCTTCGAACCGGGAATCGAATCCGGTACCCCTCACCTAGCTGCCACTTAATAAGACTGCTAGGCTTTGTTTTTATTTATTTATGATACTTTGTTTTTATTTATTTATGATATGGGTCATTGCCCACTAACTACCGATATTCGATATTTGAATATAAAAAGTGGAAAAACAACTTGTGATTTTTAAGAGTATTTTTTGCGAACCACTGACAGTTCCAAAGTTTTATATGTGTCCTCGGTTATTTAGTTATTTGGTGTTGCCTACGTTTCTGTGAAACTTTTGCGTAATCTACATAAAAAGTTGGTCCAACGTACTATTAATTTTGCCAGTGATGGATCGCTCGGAATTTTCGCTGTGGTGGAAACAGCAAAACTATTTTTGCTATCTACACTATCTTAGGACCACTTCAGTATAAAATTGGAAAAACTGTTTTTGTTACTTAATGAATATGAGGTGTAAAAGGTCGTGAACTCTCAGCTTAACAATGTCAATGTTTCAGGTTTCGAAAGTTTCAGTAGATCGATAACCACTATTGCCTTTCAATACCACAATTTTTATTTTTTTCTAATAGGAGGCCAATGGGTAGAAGGATCACCTGATGTTAAGTGATACTGCCGCCCATGGACACACAACATTGTCAGTAGGCTCACAAGTCCGTTGCCGGCTTTTTGAAAATTGGTAAGTCATATCACTCTTTCATAAGTGAGAGACTTGATAGATTCAAAAGTCCAGACGGTTATATAAGTAGCACAGTTATTTTAGCTAAAATATTTCTTCGTAATAGTGATTAGGTAGTTCTTTTTTAACCATGTTGTTGTAGAATAAGAAATTTACTAGTAAATACAAAAGTAGGTATTTCTTTATCTATTTATAAATATCACAAAATATGTTGCTAAGCGCAAACGAAGACTTCTGGATTCATTCGAGTATTTTTAAGATAACGAAAAAGCGCGGCAAATTCAAAAAAAATTAGTATGGTATAAAAGTTTGATATATTTTATCCATACTTGATACTTGATTTTATTTTATTATGTTTTACAATGATAGTAACTGTATTTCTATGAAATTTAATACTATACGTATTTAGTCTTTCACTATTCATACTTAAAATGACTAGTATTGCATGGAAAACTAAAACTATATTTATTATAAAACACACCTTTATTCGGAAAAATCAAAATCAGAATTCAAAAAATCATGAAAACAAAGTTTAGGCTATTATACCTGTTAACTATTCGGAAAAAATATATAATAGAAATAAAAATGAGTAATTGCATGAAATATCAAGGCAATAAATAATACTAACCTAAGAAATTCAATGACATTCTGTGTTGCCATCTGAAAGTTTTCAAATAATTCAATTATCTTCTTTCATTAGCCAGACTACTTATTTAATTATACTTACATTAATATTGCAACAGACTTCCAAAAATAAAAAATATTTAGGTTTCGTATGCGGTATTCCGAGATTTGTACACAAAAGGGATAAAACCATACCCGGTCGGTGTGGCTTCTCCTAGCGTCATTCTAAAAGTATATTCTATTTTGATCATTTCTATTTAAGTGAATGGTATATATTATTTTTAATACAATTAAAATAAACCTTTTATATGCCTAATTTATTTTATAATTTTCATTACTCGGAGTATAATTATTATTTTATCACACAGAAGAATAATTGTAAAAATGCCAGCATTTATTTAAAAGTAATAGGAAATTACAATTGTATCTGTATGTAACTTCATTAAAATGCGTAAACATAAAAAGTTTGAACGATAATTTCAAGGTAATGGATACGATATGTACAAATTATACTTGTTTCAATTTTTTTCTATACAATTTATTTAGGTGAATATTACATTTAAAATATATATTCTGATGAACAATTCTCACCAATTTAATACATACATAAGAATCGTACATTAATGCCTACAATGATATGTAGTAGTAGTAATATTCAAGATTTTATTGAGTAGGTAACAATTAATTTAAAAGACACAGTTATTTAATACGGGACGAGCCTACGGGACGCGCTGCAGCCATCGCAGCCACAGCATAGTAGGTGCGCTGCCGGCCTTTGAGACCTTTGAAGACTCCATCGGGAGTCGATTCCACAGCTTGCTAGTTCGTAAAAGAAAATGTCTTGTAAAGCGGACTGTGGAAGACTTTCAACCATCAACTCGATGCAGATGAATACTACGTACAATATTTACAATATTGCTTAGCCTATATAATAATAAAAACGACGGGTTGCACTCCAGGAGTGCCGGCAGAAGTGAAAACTTGAATATTAACGTTGTGCATTTTTGATATTTTGGAATGGTTAGGGAATAATTTTGCATAAATTGCTTTAATTATCAGTATAAAAGTACTATCATTTAAGTGGTAGAATACAATATTTATTAATTGCGCTATCATACACAAACATGACAATTTATATTACATTAAATACGCCGCGCCAGCTGTCTACTCTCCATCCTTCTTACGAAACCTACACAAAATAATTAACTAATTTTAATTATTTTGTGTAGGTTTTGTAAATTTATTAAATTTAATAATTCAATTAGGAAAATTCACTATTTTTTAAGTTGCCAGTTTTATTCACGTCAGTCTGACCAAATCGTTAATAATAAAGCCTTAGACGTTTCGAAAATTAAACCTTGATGTATTGACTTAAGGTCCAATTCCACATGCATCAATGTTTCTGAGGAAAGAGACAAATGAATTAAAACCGTAACTATATAGCACGAAGGTTCATAATCCTTCAAAAAAACACCCATTTTACGAATTTGTCCTGACGCGATTTTAAAATTTTTTACCCATCCCAAAAAACCGTTTACAACGCCGCTAAAGAAGTTTTCACTGCAAAAATTATTATTATAAATTTATCGATAGAAAATTAAAACAAAATTAAAAAGTTTGGTTCCTGTGGCGGCGTAATTCAGCATTTCCTCGCTGTATTGCGATACTTATTCGTTGAGCGAAAGCGACAGCTAGGGTCACCGGTATCACCAGACGCCAACTTAAATATTTAATTAGTGTCTGTGAACTTGAACCCCACGGCCCAAAAGTCTACTCCAAAGGGAACAAAATATGATAATTAATGAATTTAATTATAACATTCTAAATGTCCGGTTTCAGAGAAAAAAAATATTTAATGACTAAGGTTGTGGTAAATTTTTTCATGTGTCAACGTTCATGGAAGAATCGGGTTGCGTGAAATTCATTACAAAATTGCCCAGGAATCGTCGAGGGAATATTCGGCACCACAGAATTAAGTAATAAATGGGATTAACGTCAAAAAAAAAAACAGTGACGCTACAACCTTTTAGATCAGGGTTCGGCACCTTCTTTGCCTGACACACCGTCGATCTTTTGAGCCTTAGGCCTTACAATGTATTCCTTCACCGTACAAGCAAGTGCTAAATGCGCGCATAGGCAGAAAGTCCATTAGTAGGTACACAACCGGAGATCCAATCTCAGAGATGAGTTTCGCACGCTGGTATCTCTAGTAGGCTAAGGGAATTTGAAAAAGCCGAATCAATAAAAAATATCTAAAACCGACCAATCGGTATCGCACATATTTCATTATAATCAGTACTTTATACTTTCGTCCAGTCACAAACACGCGACAGGATCCGGCTATCTGACTGACCAACCACGATTAAACAAAATGCGGCATAGTTTCGTCTGTCGTTTTGTTAATTATGTTAACACAGCGCTAGATTCTTACAAGATCGCAACATAAGAATTAAAAAGCGTAAAATAACATAACGTTGGTTCGTTTAGATGGATTGAAGTTAGTAACTCTAGTGCACACACACGAAAGCGGTTTTTTTTTTGTTTTTCACTCCCTAAAATCCAAAACAAATTTAGTGTCAATAAGTTGGTTTAAAACGGACGTTAAAATATATACCAAACACGTTGTCAATGGACAAAACAAAAAAGACTATCACAGACTATAGAGTAGTTTCACATGTAGCAGGTAACACCGACCGCCATTCCATTAATATATAACGAATACCAATCTCAGTGCAGTGCCCTTTATTGCCCTGATCAAATCAATACTCCTTACTCCATAACGTGTTCATTAGCTAACCGTTATTGCCAATTATTGGTAAGAGAATTAACATATTTACATATAATTACACGTAAACTGCACGATAATTGGGGATCACTAGATCTTAACATCATTACAAACAAACCTCGTTGACAATTAATCTAAACTACTATATACTATAAGTTAATACTTCAATAATTTTAAAACTTTGTATTGCGAGTTCTTGTAAACAGTTTCGGTAAAAAGGAAGGTATTTTATACCTACTTCGTCTCTTAAACGTCTCTAGATAAAATATGGCTGATCAAATGTATTTTTCACACAAACAAGAGAGCAGCAGACTATTAATTACTCTTATCTAATAACTATTACATTAAATTGCTTGTGACATGATAAAAGTATAACAAATAAAAAATAACCTACTTACTGTGTTTTATTTGTTTTTATCAAAGTTATTGTTACGTTACTTACAATCATGTTTTATGGTAGCGATAAATTATTATCACCCATATAATGTGATTTTTCCTTTTGTTTTAATTATACACTATTTTTCGTTACCAAATTAGAAAGTTATAAAAAAATAATGCATATATATATGTTTCAAGAAATAAACTTGTAGTGAGTATGCGAATAATGAAGTACATAGTAATGAATATAATTTGACTTTGTAATTCATTAGACTTCCTAAATTAAAAGTATCCTTTACAGGTAAGTGGTAACGGGTACATGGTCGTAAAATGGTCATTAATTTTCGTGTCCAAAGATGTCTTACACACTCAAAAAGCCATTGTTCCAGGGATTCGAAATTCCGATTTCACGGTTGATCGACATACAGAGAAAAAACAGAGTATTTAAAAAAAATATTATTTTATAAATAACATATAGTCATTTAAAAGTTTATATTTAAATTGCAAATAAAATTGCGATACACCTGAAATATTTCCTTTATAAAATATATATATAACGAAATAAAATTCTATATTATTTTAAATAGCGTTTGGAATGTAAATAAATAACAAATATTATAAAAAAATATAAATTATTTAAATTAATAAATAAGTTACCAAAATGGCTGACAAAATTTTACGTCCATGTTTATTGATCTCATCTTATTTACAGCATAACTTAATACTGGTTCTTGGGGATGTCTACGTATATCTACTATATAAAAATAAGTCGGGTTTTCCTTCCTGACGCTATAACTCTAGAACGCACGAACCGATTTCCACGGTTTTGCATTCGTTGGAAAGGTCTCGGGCTCCGTGTGGTTTATAGCAAAGAAAGTTCAGGAAAAATTTCAACAGAAAAGCGGGATCACCAAACGAAATGTTACATAAAACAAAGCCATCTGGTGGCGAAACGGAGTTCGCCGAGTTTGCTAGTGGTATTTAAAAATTGGGTGCGTGCGGTCCGGCCCTCAAGTTAGTGATAGTTAAAATTTTCAAACAAATACTTTCCGTTCTCTCATCGAGCGATGTGTAAAATTTTGTTCTTTCAAGCTTACAATCGCAAATAAACAAGGCACTACACATAAGGCGTATATGGTCCACATTTATAACTGTGTTATACGACCTATCAAATAAACAAAACAAAGACCCAGTATTGGAGCCTATTTCATAATTTCTATACTCTTTAAAATTTTTATAGAAATTCTTTCCGTTCTTGTGCGCTGCGTAAAATTTTGTTCTTTCCCACCCATTATTTATCTTTACCCATTATTAATACTATGACGTAAGTCATGTTATAAAGAAATCATTTACTTACAAATCGTCTTTCGCTCCAGTCGTTTGGTGTTAAATTAATTTTCACGATAATGAGATTATATGTTTATGGTGATAAAAATGTTGAAGTTCCTACTCAACTTCATTTTGGAAAATATCTAATGAAACAGTTGCTTATGGGAGGGGACACGATTGCTGTGGTAAGTAATAATAAAAAATGTTTGCTTAAATATTCATTGGGCGTATGTGTAGTAGGTATAACCTTTACTATGTCAGCATCATTAATTTAACGATTTATTAACCGGTGGCAAGGATTATTGTCCTATTAACGTCGATAACGATAAATAAATAGATAGTATGCTCAGTACTAAAAATAATAAAAAAAAAAAAATGAAAATGTTAATAATATGCGGAAATCGAATTTATGATGTATGAGCTTAATGTTTTGAATAAATTAAGACCACTGAGATATGGTTGGAGTCTAAAATATAATAACTATGCCACTAACGGTTTCAATTATAAGTACAAAATAATTACAAGTATAATATAGGAACATGCGGATACAGAAGAAAAATTAACATACAAAGAACTGTTGCAACATGCAGTCAATTTGGCCAGTGAACTGATGAAGCTGGGAATTGGAAGAGGAGATATTGTTGCTGTGGGTTCGGAAAAACGGAACACACTAATAATCACTATATTTGCTGTAATTTTTACGGGAGCTACCTATACTGCGTATGATTTGCATAGTGGAAAATGTATGTTTGATTTTTATTACAATACAATGGCCATATGACGGTAGTAGTACTAAACATTACATGCATAGTTCATTATAACTATGCATGTAATGTTTAGTACTACTACCGTCATATGGCCATTGTATTGTAATAAAAATCAAACATACATTTTCCACTATGCAAATCATACGCAGTATAGGTAGCTCCCGTAAAAATTACAGCAAATATAGTGATTATTAGTGTGTTCCGTTTTTCCGAACCCACAGCAACAATATCTCCTCTTCCAATTCCCAGCTTCATCAGTTCACTGGCCAAATTGACTGCATGTTGCAACAGTTCTTTGTATGTTAATTTTTCTTCTGTATCCGCATGTTCCTATATTATACTTGTAATTATTTTGTACTTATAATTGAAACCGTTAGTGGCATAGTTATTATATTTTAGACTCCAACCATATCTCAGTGGTCTTAATTTATTCAAAACATTAAGCTCATACATCATAATTCGATTTCCGCATATTATTAACATTTTCATTTTTTTTTTTTTATTATTTTTAGTACTGAGCATACTATCTATTTATTTATCGTTATCGACGTTAATAGGACAATAATCCTTGCCACCGGTTAATAAATCGTTAAATTAATGATGCTGACATAGTAAAGGTTATACCTACTACACATACGCCCAATGAATATTTAAGCAAACATTTTTTATTATTACTTACCACAGCAATCGTGTCCCCTCCCATAAGCAACTGTTTCATTAGATATTTTCCAAAATGAAGTTGAGTAGGAACTTCAACATTTTTATCACCATAAACATATAATCTCATTATCGTGAAAATTAATTTAACACCAAACGACTGGAGCGAAAGACGATTTGTAAGTAAATGATTTCTTTATAACATGACTTACGTCATAGTATTAATAATGGGTAAAGATAAATAATGGGTGGGAAAGAACAAAATTTTACGCAGCGCACAAGAACGGAAAGAATTTCTATAAAAATTTTAAAGAGTATAGAAATTATGAAATAGGCTCCAATACTGGGTCTTTGTTTTGTTTATTTGATAGGTCGTATAACACAGTTATAAATGTGGACCATATACGCCTTATGTGTAGTGCCTTGTTTATTTGCGATTGTAAGCTTGAAAGAACAAAATTTTACACATCGCTCGATGAGAGAACGGAAAGTATTTGTTTGAAAATTTTAACTATCACTAACTTGAGGGCCGGACCGCACGCACCCAGTTTTCATTCAATTTTTAAATACCACTAGCAAACTCGGCGAACTCCGTTTCGCCACCAGATGGCTTTGTTTTATGTAACATTTCGTTTGGTGATCCCGCTTTTCTGTTGAAATTTCTTTGCTATAAACCACACGGAGCCCGAGACCTTTCCAACGAATGCAAAACCGTGGAAATCGGTTCGTGCGTTCTGGAGTTATAGCGTCAGGAAGGAAAACCCGACTTATTTTTATATAGTAGATATACGAAGACATCCCCAAGAACCAGTATTAAGTTATGCTGTAAATAAGATGAGATCAATAAACATGGACGTAAAATTTTGTCAGCCATTTTGGTAACTTATTTATTAATTTAAATAATTTATATTTTTTTATAATATTTGTTATTTATTTACATTCCAAACGCTATTTAAAATAATATAGAATTTTATTTCGTTATATATATATTTTATAAAGGAAATATTTCAGGTGTATCGCAATTTTATTTGCAATTTAAATATAAACTTTTAAATGACTATATGTTATTTATAAAATAATATTTTTTTTAAATACTATGTGTTTTCTCTGTATGTCGATCAACCGTGAAATCGGAATTTCGAATCCCTGGAACAATGGCTTTTTGAGTGTGTAAGACATCTTTGGACACGAAAATTAATGACCATTTTACGACCATGTACCCGTTACCACTTACCTGTAAAGGATACTTTTAATTTAGGAAGTCTAATGGATTACAAAGTCAAATTATATTCATTACTATGTACTTCATTATTCGCATACTCACTACAAGTTTATTTCTTAAAACATATATATATGCATTATCTTTTTATAACTTTCTAATTTGGTAACGAAAAATAGTGTATAATTAAAACAAAAGGAAAAATCATATTATATGGGTGATAATAATTTATCGCTACCATAAAACATGATTGTAAGTAACGTAACAATAACTATGATAAAAACAAATAAAACACAGTAAGTAGGTTATTTTTTATTTGTTATACTTTTATCATGTCACAAGCAATTTAATGTAATAGTTATTAGATAAGAGTAATTAATAGTCTGCTGCTCTCTTGTTTGTGTGAAAAATACATTTGATCAGCCATATTTTATCTAGAGACGTTTAAGAGACGAAGTAGGTATAAAATACCTTCCTTTTTACCGAAACTGTTTACAAGAACTCGCAATACAAAGTTTTAAAATTATTGAAGTATTAACTTATAGTATATAGTAGTTTAGATTAATTGTCAACGAGGTTTGTTTGTAATGATGTTAAGATCTAGTGATCCCCAATTATCGTGCAGTTTACGTGTAATTATATGTAAATATGTTAATTCTCTTACCAATAATTGGCAATAACGGTTAGCTAATGAACACGTTATGGAGTAAGGAGTATTGATTTGATCAGGGCAATAAAGGGCACTGCACTGAGATTGGTATTCGTTATATATTAATGGAATGGCGGTCGGTGTTACCTGCTACATGTGAAACTACTCTATAGTCTGTGATAGTCTTTTTTGTTTTGTCCATTGACAACGTGTTTGGTATATATTTTAACGTCCGTTTTAAACCAACTTATTGACACTAAATTTGTTTTGGATTTTAGGGAGTGATAAACAAAAAAAAAACCGCTTTCGTGTGTGTGCACTAGAGTTATTAACTACAATCCATCTAAACGAACCAACGTTATGTTATTTTACGCTTTTTAATTCTTATGTTACGATCTTGTAAGAATCTAGCGCTGTGTTAACATAATTAACAAAACAACAGACGAATCTATGTTGCATTTCGTTTGATCGTGATTGGTCAGTGAGATAGCCGGATCGTGTCGCGTGTTTGTGACTGGACGAAAGTATAAAGTACTGATTATAATGAAATATGTGTGACACCGATTGGTCTGTTTAAGATATTTTTTATTGATTCGGATTATTCAAATTCCCTTAAGCCTACTAGAGACACCAGCGTGCGAAACTCATCTCTGAGATTGGATCTCCGGTTGTGTACTAATGGACTTTCTGTCTATGCGCGCATTTAGCACTTGCTTGTACGGTGAAGGAATACATTGTAAGGCCTAAGGCTCAAAAGATCGACGGTGTGTCAGGCAAAGAAGGTGCCGAACCCTGATCTAAAAGGTTGTAGCGTCACTGTTTTTTTTTTTGACGTTAATCCCATTTATTACTTAATTCTGTGGTGCCGAATATTCCCTCGACGATTCCTGGGCAATTTTGTAATGAATTTCACGCAACCCGATTCTTCCATGAACGTTGACACATGAAAAAATTTACCACAACCTTAGTCATCAAATATTTTTTTCCTCTGAAACCGGACATTTAGAATGTTAGATATAATTAAATTCATTAATTATCATATTTTGTTCCCTTTGGAGTAGAGACTTTTGGGCCGTGGGGTTCAAGTTCACAGACACTAATTAAATATTTAAGTTGGCGTCTGGTAGTGATACCGGTGACCCTAGCTGTCGCTTTCGCTCAACGTATAAGTATCGCAATACAGCGAGGAAATGCTGCATTACGCCGCCACAGGAACCAAACTTTTTAATTTTGTTTTAATTTTCTATCGATAAATTTATAATAATAATTTTTGCAGTGAAAACTTCTTTAGCGGCGTTGTAAACGGTTTTTTGGGATGGGTAAAAAATTTTAAAATCGCGTCAGGACAAATTCGTAAAATTGGTGTTTTTTTGAAGGATTATGAACCTTCGTGCTATATAGTTACGGTTTTAATTCATTTGTCTCTTTCCTCAGATACATTGATGCATGTGGTATTGGACCTTAAGTCAATACATCAAGGTTTAATTTTGCGAAACGTCTAAGGCTTTATTATTAACGATTTGGTCAGACTGACGTGAATAAAAAAGGCAACTTAAAAAATAGTGAATTTTCCTAATTGAATTATTAAATTTAATAAATTTACAAAACCTACACAAAATAATTAAAATTAGTTAATTATTTTGTGTAGGTTTCGTAAGAAGGATGGAGAGTAGACAGCTGGCGCGGCGTATTTAATGTAATATAAATTGTCATGTTTGTGTATGATAGCGCAATTAATAAATATTGTATTCTACCACTTAAATGATAGTACTTTTATACTGATAATTAAAGCAATTTTTGCAAAATTATTCAATAACCATTCCAAAATATCAAAAATGCACAACGTTAATATTCAAGTTTTCACTTCTGCCGGCACTCCCGGAGTGCAACCCGTCGTTTTTATTATTACTATATAGGCTAAGCAATATTCTAAATATTGTACGTAGTATTCATCTGCATCGAGTTGATGGTTGAAAGTCTGCCACGGTCCGCTTTACAAGACATTTTCTTTTACGAACTAGCAAGCTGTGGAATCGACTCCCGATGGAGTCTTCAAAGGTCTCAAAGGCCGGCAGCGCACCCACTATGCTGTGGCTGCGATGGCTGCAGCGCGTTCCGTAGGCTCGTCCCGTATTAAATAAAAAAAACTGTGTCTTTTAAATTAATTGTTACCTACCCAATAAAATCTTGAATATTACTACTACTACATATCATTGTAGGCATTAATATACGATTCTTATGTATTTAATTGGTAAGAATTGTGCATCAGAATATATATTTTCAATATAATATTCACCTAAATAAATTGTATAGAAAAAAATTTAAACAAGTATAATTTGTACATATCGTATCCATTACCTTGAAATTATCGTTCAGACTTTTTATGTTTACGCATTTTAATGAAGTTACATACAGATACAATTGTAATTTCCTATTACTTTTAAATAAATGCTGGCATTTTTACAATTATTCTTCTGTGTGATAAAATAATAATTATACTCCGAGTAATGAAAATTATAAAATAAATTAGGCATATAAAAGGTTTATTTTAATTGTATTAAAAATAATATATACCATTCACTTAAATAGAAATGATCAAAATAGAATATACTTTTAGAATGACGCTAGGAGAAGCCACACCGACCGGGTATGGTTTTATCCCTTTTGTGTACAAATCTCGGAATACCGCATACGAAACCTAAATATTTTTTATTTTTGGAAGTCTGTTGCAATATTAATGTAAGTATAATTAAATAAGTAGTCTGGCTAATGAAAGAAGATAATTGAATTATTTGAAAACTTTCAGATGGCAACACAGAATGTCATTGAATTTCTTAGGTTAGTATTATTTATTGCCTTGATATTTCATGCAATTACTCATTTTTATTTCTATTATATATTTTTTCCGAATAGTTAACAGGTATAATAGCCTAAACTTTGTTTTCATGATTTTTTGAATTCTGATTTTGATTTTTCCGAATAAAGGTGTGTTTTATAATAAATATAGTTTTAGTTTTCCATGCAATACTAGTCATTTTAAGTATGAATAGTGAAAGACTAAATACGTATAGTATTAAATTTCATAGAAATACAGTTACTATCATTGTAAAACATAATAAAATAAAATCAAGTATCAAGTATGGATAAAATATATCAAACTTTTATACCATACTAATTTTTTTTGAATTTGCCGCGCTTTTTCGTTATCTTAAAAATACTCGAATGAATCCAGAAGTCTTCGTTTGCGCTTAGCAACATATTTTGTGATATTTATAAATAGATAAAGAAATACCTACTTTTGTATTTACTAGTAAATTTCTTATTCTACAACAACATGGTTAAAAAAGAACTACCTAATCACTATTACGAAGAAATATTTTAGCTAAAATAACTGTGCTACTTATATAACCGTCTGGACTTTTGAATCTATCAAGTCTCTCACTTATGAAAGAGTGATATGACTTACCAATTTTCAAAAAGCCGGCAACGGACTTGTGAGCCTACTGACAATGTTGTGTGTCCATGGGCGGCAGTATCACTTAACATCAGGTGATCCTTCTACCCATTGGCCTCCTATTAGAAAAAAATAAAAATTGTGGTATTGAAAGGCAATAGTGGTTATCGATCTACTGAAACTTTCGAAACCTGAAACATTGACATTGTTAAGCTGAGAGTTCACGACCTTTTACACCTCATATTCATTAAGTAACAAAAACAGTTTTTCCAATTTTATACTGAAGTGGTCCTAAGATAGTGTAGATAGCAAAAATAGTTTTGCTGTTTCCACCACAGCGAAAATTCCGAGCGATCCATCACTGGCAAAATTAATAGTACGTTGGACCAACTTTTTATGTAGATTACGCAAAAGTTTCACAGAAACGTAGGCAACACCAAATAACTAAATAACCGAGGACACATATAAAACTTTGGAACTGTCAGTGGTTCGCAAAAAATACTCTTAAAAATCACAAGTTGTTTTTCCACTTTTTATATTCAAATATCGAATATCGGTAGTTAGTGGGCAATGACCCATATCATAAATAAATAAAAACAAAGTATCATAAATAAATAAAAACAAAGCCTAGCAGTCTTATTAAGTGGCAGCTAGGTGAGGGGTACCGGATTCGATTCCCGGTTCGAAGGCAAGTTATAGTTTAATTTCAATTTGTTCTCGGCCTTTTGGAGGGTTGTGCGGTACCAGACAAGTGCTTAAACCGTACATGGAGGACACGGTCGAATTTCTAAAAAGACAAGCACGAATTCTAAATCCTATACTTGACGCTGGCTAATGCACAAATCGTGCCAGAGCCATTACAAATATATATTTAAAAAAAAAGGGTGCGTGTACTTATGTACGCGCGTAAGAAGTTGTACTTCTTTGGCATTATTAAAAATAGTTTTTGATTGCATGCAAATAATTAATAATTGCAATTAAATAGTCAAAGACTGGAAAAGGAGTGATTATAGTCAATAATTAAAACTCCTTTATTTGTTTAAAAGGTAAGTGACAAATGTCATTATGATCATTCAAAATGCTTGGCATACGAACTTCACGCATACTCTATTTCTTTTTACTTGTAGATTGTCTTATTCCTATCTCGCTCGCGCACGCTATAATCACAATCAACGCGCCTAAAGAAGTATAACTTCAAAAAATCAGTGGCGCTACTACCTCTTTAGGTCTTGGCTTCAGATATCTGAATCTGTTTCATGATTATTTTCTAATCTAATCGGCAAGTAGCTGATCAGGCTCCAGTGCCTGACACACTCCGTCGACTTTTTGAGTCTAAGACATGTTGGTTTCCTCACGATGTTTTTCTTCACCGTTCGAGCAAATGTTAAATGCGAGATAAATAGAAAGAAAGTCCATTGGTGCACAGCCGGGGATCGAATGTACGACCTCGGGTATGAGAGTCGCACGCTAAAGCCACTAGGCCAACACAGCACACATGTTAAATAATTAACAAAATAAAAACAACAACTTATCAAAGCATGATTTTATTGAAACGTCACTTCATGGTTTGGCTTTTACTTTTAACAGCTGAATGATAAAATACTCTATTAGGTACAATATTTCAGTTATATTTGGGTAAGATCTACTTAATACAATGTTTAAATAAATACAAAAAATATGTGTATCGCTATAAAATAAAGCAATTTATGTCCTAAACAACATTAACGATCTAAATTCTAGAATAGGCAGTTTAAATTTGGAATTGTGCGTTTACTACAAAAACAGTGAACCAAGCATGAGTTTTATTCGATAAACGATTCTGTAGATTGTATCGTACTCATTTGTCACTCATTAGGAAGAAACCAATTAACTACTAAGTATATGTTCCACATTCGAAATGTGAATCAAACTTAAATCTTGCTTGAAAGTGTGTAAGACGCTTTACAGTACTCAATACTAGATATGAACTTGACTCGTTTTAGTAGTCTAAGATTCTACAAGGCTTATCTAAAATTTACAAAATCGATGTAGAAAATTCGACCTAAATCTATTTATACATGAGACGTTACATCTACTTCAAAACAAAGCCAAAATGTCCAGTTTAGACTAAATGAATTCAATTTAACTGACTATCTGGCTTCAAAAAATAATTGACACCATATGTCATTTGTGGTCTCCATATCTGAAGCGTCGAATGATTCTACTCAGCAACACCTAGTAAGAATTAAATTAACTTTTAAGCCATATTTTGAAATATATAATAATAATTCATGTAACTCAATATACTATACTACTACAGTTCGCTTTACAAGAGTCTTTTGCGAACTTGCGAACTGTGGAATCGACTCAAGGTGGGAGTCTTCCCTAAGAGATATGACAACTGTTCAAAGTAAGAGTGTACTCCTCCCTCAAAGGCCGGCAACGCTAGGTGCGTTAAAAATGAGTGTTCATGGACTGCCACGACTGCCCTTTTGACTTTTGGGCGTAGGCGGTAGGTCCTTATCCTATTAAGGATTTAGTATGAGGCTATATTTTACGCAGGCTTTTGTTTAATTAATGATAAATCCCAAACATTTTAATAAGCTGCGTTTTATAGCATTTTTTATCAATAATATAGTGTATAATAGTTGCGTTAAATAAATCTTATATAATTTCAAAGCACTGTTCGAAAGCGATAACGAAAGCGTTATTTTTCGTGCTCACTCCTCGAAATTCGCAAAGTATTCTTTGGCAAATAAAACGTCAATCACATTGAAACATCTTGTCATTCATTTAGTCTAAACCTAGAAATGTCAGGTTCGTACAAACTCGGTCGCAGACTTCAATAATGTTATTGTCTGTTCAGCATGACATAAAGGAACTCGTATTGATACAGAACATGTTTCAATGAAATACAGTTATAACTGTTGAAGGTTGTTATTTTATTATAATATAACTCATAACTCTCGTACGCACAACGGACCAACCACGAGTCTAATTGCGGAGAAAGGAGTCCTACAACCCTACAACTCATAACTCTTGTTCTACTATTTGATTTAGACTTTTTATTTATTAAGAGATTTCGTGAGGGTTTGCAGCAGGGCTACTCTGTGAAATCGATATTGATTTCACAGTCCAATAATACAGCGATACATACAGAGAGCATATTCAACTTTATGTTACGATGAAATCCATTAAATAGTATCTTAATATTCTTTCAATATCTGCTCGTGTCGCATACAATATGACAGAAAACTCAAGAATTAAGAAAACCAGAATAGCTATTGAAGTTACAGAGTAAGCCTGGCCATGATTAAAAAAAAACTGTTTTTCATTGAAACGTCTGATACTTGCGTAAATTATCACAAAAAAAAATCAAATTTTACATCAGGATACTAAAAATATGTGATACAAACAAAATAATAGCATTAAATTAATATTCAAATTGTGCGTCAGAGCCGAGTTCTCGTAGAAATCTGAAACAAAGTATTGTTGAATAATAAATCGGTGTAATTTATTAACGAAACGTAAAAAAGTATGAACAATACGCATCAGTTAATTATATATTCATTTAAAAATTTGTGTTGAAATAACAGTTATATAGTTTCAATTTAATATTAAAACGCTCATGGACAACCAATGGTAAAAATAAATATAAAAATTAAACTACATAAGAATAACTCAATAGAACCATAATAATTGTTGATTTAAAAATCACTTCTACTAGTAGGTCTTTGTTCCCTTTGGAGAGAGAATCTTGGGCCGTAGGGTTCAAGGACACAGGCGCTACTTAAAGATTTAAGTTGGCGCCGGTTGGACAGTTTCAGAGACCACAGAACTGAACCTTTCCTCGCTCAAGGAATCAGTATCGCAATACAGCGAGGTACACTGCTACATGGACCAAACTTTTTTAATTTATTTCATTTTTCTATTGATAAATATCAATTTTTAATTTTTATTACTACTAATGCTGCGTTTCTTAAAAATGTTGTGGTATAATATGACCTTCAATATTTATTCGAATAAAAGAAATTCTGAAAAGGCTTTGTAAGCACTAATTTTTGTAAAAGTACTTTTAACTTGTATATTACATACCAAAGTCCCGTATTTGTCCATCAAACACCTCACCTTGGAATGTTGAGCTGATTGCTTCATTTGTTTGAACAAGTTGCCCTGTTGATTTAAACTATTGTTATATTTGCTATACCTCAAAGCTGCGTAAGTAAACAAAGAATAACATTAAATGATAAGGATTTTCCACGAGCAAGCTTAATAGTCAGATCAATAAATTCCGATTTCATTATTAAGTTTTCGTCTCATGAAATTAAAATTTTCCCATTCCGAAAATTGTTTCGATTTTTATTAATAAGTGTGCAAGACAGCTTAATTAATTATTGCATGATATTCGCCTATAAGTAACGTAGTAACTATTATCCAATTTTTTTTAGATAACTGGAATCTGCGACTGCCTGACAATGCACACATACCTACCTTTTTTCCTTATTGTTTGGTTGTCTAGTATCGGTTTCTGAGTGGTCGTAAAGGCGGACGGCGGGGCTGGTATTTCTGCAACAAATAATCTGTCGTAACTAAAGATCGCCAATTATATTTGAGCATTGAATTCTTGTATAAAATATTGATAAACTAATAAGTTTATCTAAATATATTTTGACTAGCAGTATCTTATGATGGTTTGAATCTTTTGTTTAAAATAATACAAACGTTGACGAAAAATATATATATATTTTAGGCTTGAATCATGTAAACTTTATAGGAGCTATGTTGCATTATAACTACTATATATAAATACCATTGGGAACTAAGTACTTGTTTTTTTAAACCACCAAATTAAAAAAAAACATTTTATCACATAGGTAACATAATGTAAATTTATGACTTGTCAGTAAAGAAATACATATTAATGCTTCTAATTTTACATTAACTGCCAGTTCTCAAATCAAGGGCGTAGAAAGGGAGCGAAGAACTGGCAATAAACTCTCCCCCACTCTTTTTAATCGCCATTTTTTTGTTTTACAAAATGTTTGTAAGGAGCAACCATTACAACATGTCCCATGTGACATTTTAAGTAATTAATAATAATAACATAAATTAAAAACAAAGATTTGTCTTCTATCAGCAGAAGGCATGGTGAAATAGGAGCACGCACTTACATTCTCGTGGGAACAACACGCAAACACATAGTGGAAATAACCAACATCATTTGTTGGTGAGTGTGCCTTTAGTAAATTACTAACTTAGAACAGCCTAGTTCTTGAGTTTAATTTGTAAAAGAGTAATTTGTGACACTGTGATTTAAATGAAGATAGGTGTAAGTTATTATTATATAGTTTTTAACTGCTGTAATAGTTTATAAATTGTTTTACCACTCCGAGAAGTTCGCTGGACATATTAGGTTTATATGCAACAATGACATTAAAAATAAAGCAATAATAAAGAAAAACACTAAGCAAGTCTTACCGTCGAGTTTAATAATGCCGTCAGTTTCCCCGAGCGAGTTCTTGGCGATGCACTTGTAGAAACCGAAATCTTCTTTCG
Organism: Pieris melete; assembly: GCA_963693345.1. NCBI lineage: Eukaryota > Metazoa > Arthropoda > Insecta > Lepidoptera > Pieridae > Pieris > Pieris melete. Next base: position 4,425,272 of record CAVNZK010000032.1, on the reverse strand, counting down.
TTATATTCCGTATCTTGAGCATCATGAACTTGTTGTAGCCGCTGTCGACTGGAATCGCTTCGTATTTACCACCTACAATTTCCATTTCTACTTCAATTATAAAATCTGAGTATAATTTTGCTGGAATAAATGTCCTGCTTGTTGTTCTATTATAATAAGGTTCACGTTTATCTATACATCTATAAATATAAAAATTAAACCCGTTTTCCGTTGTCACGACATAACATGAAAACGGCTTGACCGATTTGTCTGATTATTTTTTTATAATATACCTTGAAGTACGAGGATGGTTCTTACGGAGAGAAAAAAATAAAAAAAATTGAGTGAAAAAGACTAAAAACAATTTTCTATATTCCCATACAAAATATTCGTAATAATACTTAAAAGTCAATTTGAACTTTAATACCATATCATAAAGTTCAAGTGTTAGTGGAGGGGTTTCGGGAAGGTAAATTTTTATTTTTTGACATAATGTATTTGTTGTATTATCAACTTTCTTTTTTTATCTTACTAGCTAGCTAGCGGTGTCCCGAATAGCAGAATAAGTATTAAAAAAAAATAAAGAATCGACTGTTAGGCGGTACGTTGTATTTCTCTTCGTTCCGAATAGCAAGATAAAAACATTGGTAACATCAAAGAAAATTTCAATTCAAAATGGGTTTCGTAACTATCTAAACAATATTCGGATAGTGGCATATAATTCTACTGTACGTGTGTATGTCACTGAACTCCTAACCGATTTGAATGATATTTTTGTGTGCTTTTGGGTGGCACCTAGGTTCACAAATCAGCCCGGCAGATGGCACTGCAGTCGGTACTTTCAAACTTTGTTTTATACCCTAATCGATTGAAATATCATGCAGGACAACGTCTATCGGATCCGCTAGTTTTATATAATACTAGCAAACTCGGCCAAGCGTTGCTGTGGCTATTAGGTTTTTGTTATTGGTTATGCCATTAAATTGTAGCTTATGTGAAACGTTGGTAGGTATTTTCATCACAGCGCCATCTGTTAGAATTGTGAATTACAAATAATTTGCAATAAAATAATATTACGGGTATAAATTAAGATGTAATCCTATCCTATCTTTTAAGTAAGATCAAACTGCACACGGTGTGCAAATTTGATTAAGTCGGTTGAGTAGTTTAGGAGACGAGTAATTTATATATACTCGTATTAAGATTTAAAATGTAAAATAATCTCAGTAATTAAAAAAGATTGACATAGTGGTTGTCAAATATTTTAAAGTAGTTATCTTAATTTTTGTTTTGTATTCATTGTAGTATAAATCAGTAGATACTACGTGGCTGTTCGTAATTCAACTAAACAAAAGTAATAACATTTATCTGTATTAACACGCATCTACTTCACTTTCTCCATCGCTGGTACTTACTTTTAGATACGATCTGAACTTACTATACCACTTTACTTCCAATTATTAAGTTTTAATTTTTAATTATAAATTGTACCCACCTAACAAGTTAACAAACATATCTATCATGAAACGACAAAACTAAACCCGGCGTTGTGGGTTTAAAACCTAACATTTATGTACTAAATATAAAAAGTATACAAAGGAATGCAGTTATTTTACGAGTCCATTTTTAGATGAGTTTAATCCATAGAGTTTCCCGAATAACATTAAATTAGTTTCACGTATTTTACAGCAAACTTCGTTTGGCAAAAATAGTGAATTGCGAAATACACTTTTCCCCTCAGGCAATGACATCGCTACAAAGTAAAAAGTTATACGTTGGATAGCCAGAGCTTTTCCTCAACAAATACTTAGTCAAATATCCTCTACGCGAATATTGTATATAATGTACATATAAATTGTACTTTTGATCAGTCAGCTACATTTAAATTTTTTAAGTAGATATTAATATAAGGACGGTAAAGATCTTTTTTAATTTTAAATGTCTCCTCGGCTCGGTCACAGGTTAGATTCCTGAAGAAACCAGGTACCCACTAGCTGGTGCCCGCAACTTCTGCGCAGGATGAGTATTTCGAGCTTATATTACGGCGTAGTGAAAACTACTATTGATATTGATAAGATAAACATTTATGTTATCCAGCGGTTTTGGCATCGCATGCCAGAATAGCTCCCAGATGGTAGTATTTTTTCGGAAAAATCACACAATATCTTTATAATTTGAATTGTTATTCTGATGTATAAGCTATATTATTGTAAAGTTTCATTACAATCCATTCAGTAGTTTTTACGTGAAATCGTAGCAATCCTCCATCCATACTTACAAACTTTCGCGTTTATAATTTAGAGATAATAATTGCGTTATTTTAAAGTTATAAACACGTGATGATAATTCTTTTGCATTGAATGAAAATTGATTAAAATCATTCTTCATTCAGTAATATTCGTTCACATGTATTGCAGACTAACTTTCTTTATTATTAAAGATCATTCATAAAAACATATCACTCTAATAGACAACGCTTTGCGAAAAACTGATCGCGCAGAAATCAAATTGCTTACGAGCAAAATATTCAGTGCTATTTCGTACAAACGTATTTAATTCACGCATGACTGCACACAATGTATTAGAAGTGCTTTTTCCTTTACAAGGAAACTATTTTCATTATCCGATAATAAATCATTGATAGAATCGTAGTGTTACATTTTGAAAGCATGTTATTTAGTTCAATATGATGTATGGTTTTTATCTATTCACAAATTTATTTATGATTTTCTATTGTTCGTAATTTGCTTTGTAATATTGTGAAATTTAGTGATGAAAGACATATATTATGAGGCATTTAATAACAGAAGAGGTTGTACAAATCCACTTGTATTTTATGTCTGTACGCGAATTATTCATATACAGATATATTATGTTAGTTCCAGACAGAGTAGTAGAACTTTATTGTTATTGAGAAAATTGTTAAATGATTGGTCTGCAAAGTAATTCGGTGGTTTTTATAACAAAATCTTATGCAATACGTAACAATAACATAGTATTCTGTCGGAAAACTAAATAAATGAGCAACAAAGAATCGCTGGAAATGTTTTCATTGTTACTTACATTTGATTGACTTCGATAATACTTTGTTGCGATATTTCCTGAGTGCGAAAGTACTTCGATATAAATTTAATTTAAGTGATTCTAAATTCAAGGGTGCAGTTTGATTAATGTTCACTACCTTCATTTTTCCCGTTTTATTTATTTGTAAAAAAACATATTTTTCTGTTTGAAATCTACTAACAAACCTCACACGATACTGTAATAAAAAAATAAACAGTAAAGTTTGTCAAGTTTATTCAACGACGCAGGCAATCTTTAATTTGTGAATGTAAAAATAATATAAGAGTTTTTTTTTACTAAGGTAGAATATCTTGTTCGTGGCTACTTCATGGAAAAAACCATATTCTACAGTTGCTTATAGAAAATTTCATCACTTTCTGTTGCAAATTAATGTCTAACTTAAGTTTATCTAGGGCTATATATAACTTGGTATTATCTCTATCATTATCGTACAGTAAAACTCTCACCGGATATTATCATATCTCCCCTATCCGTTGTCCAGTAGTTGATGGAGGAGGGATACGCCTCTGTGTGGCACTCCAGCGTTACATCCTGTCCGAGATAGGCGCCTTCTAGTTGATTCGGAATTGATAACATCGGAGGAACTATGAGAAAACTCAATTTTAGAATTTAGCGTTGGTTTACCCAAATAGTAAAAGAAAAGCTTAATTACTGTAATAACGCTAAATTACTTTATTTAATAATTTATTGTAACGTTATACGTACCTAATAAAAAAAAGCAATGGAAAATACAAAACAGAAAACTTTAGTACTTTGGCACTATTATGATAATATGACCGTTGTGTCAACAGCCGTGCGATTCTGTAACTCACTTTTCGAACTCACACAGCGGTTTTCAAAGCAGCGGTCGCGCTCAAATCAGTCGTGAAGCAGTCATTTTACGATTTGGCATTCTGATAAACAATAAACTACAAGCTCCCTCCTCATCAGAGTGCTGAGACTGCTTCACGACTGATTTGAGCGCGACCGCCGCTTTGAAAACCGCTTCGAAAAGTGAGTTTCAGAATGGCAAGGCTGAACTGGCACCATCTAAGGAACTACGTAGGTACGAAACTGCCGGTATCCTTGCATCTGGCAATTCCACAAAATTCAATAAAATAGAAAGCAGAATTAAGAAAACAATTTGTTGAGTATATGATGATGCAATAAATAAAAGTTACAAGTTATTAAATATACATATTATGGAAATTTGATCATGTTTAATGTTGACCCAATAAATAATTCGTATTTCATTAAAACACGAATTATTTTTGTATCATTCGTAAATAGATAATGTTTTTATGTGAACCGATCAAAGTAACAATACAATAGAATTAATATAGTACAGAATACGTCTACGTATAAAACGTCCAACTTCTAAGAGATAATTTATTTTTCTTATTGTACAACGAAGCTTATATCAAATTAGTTCAGAATATTACAGATATACAATTTGAGCTTCAGATAATCTTAGATTAGCGTTAATACTCACATTGAACCATGAGCATGATGCGTTTGCTAATTGAAGGTGGCACTCCATTAGACGCAATGCACAAGTATGCACCCATGTGCAGGCGAGATACCTTCGTTATCGTGAGTGTTTCACCGTCGACCACACTTACTGTCGAAGACTTATTTGGTTAAATAAGATTATCTTATACAAAAATCATGTTGTTGTGATTTTAATAATAAAACGCTTCGACTGTTTTAAATGATAGAAAATGTATAACGTATGAAAGAAATATGGAAATAGGCCATCGACCTTTTTGATTTTCCTATTTTTTGACATTTTATTGTATGAATGCGGGTGTTACCCCGGGATTAGCCAGTCTATAACACATCTTTTGTGTATAATATATTGGTCATAAATCGCATACATAAAAAAATATATTTTAATGTGCAGTCGCTTAAAACAATATTAAATCAGTATAATTACACTTGTAAAATATCTCAGATGCACAATGAGAAACATGTTAAAAGGATATGCTAGGACTGGATTATGTTATAAGTAGTTTTTAATTTATGCTACCACACTTTTATCAGACTGCGTTTATGAGGCGAAATTGCACGATTATTAAAATACAAAATGGCAGAAATATTAAATTTGCGAAATTGCGAAACTGCTTTTGGTCTTAACTAATCTTGATTGTATATTTATTACGTTATATATTACAAGTATTTTTACATAAATTAAAGGTTTCCACATAGTTTTAAATCTTAGCTTTAGATGGAACGCCGTTGTTGTGGCATTAATCGTAGATGTAGGATCAAAGGTTTAGTTATATGACGCAAGATATTATAGAAAAGCTATAGAATGATATATTCTTATACCTATCCAGATATATGAGAGTTATAAAAAATATAATCAATTAAATAGTTCGAATAAAGGTAACCACACTAAATATTATTGTAAGGGTGCGTTCTTAGACTCGAACCTCTAAATTGGAATATCTTTATAATTAAATTATTTCAAATTAGATTTTAAGGCATAACAAAAAACACATATATTATAATTAATGTTATTATTTATAGATACCCTATTATTATTAATAATAATAATAGCCTTTCAATTGAGATATTTTTACATTTAAACACTTTTCTATTTCAATCTTCTTTTAGGACTCTTTTTTTGCCAAAGGCCTCCAAATACAACCATTCCTCTATGCACTGTGCCACTCTCGGTCATGTACCACTGCTGTTTGTTTTATACTTTATTACTTGTAGACAATTATTATTTATTATTATTCTTCTCGAGTAGGTGTTTGCTCTAACCGACAATTAAAACTACGGTAAATTTAATTATTAAAACTACCTGGCTTAGAAAGTAACAATTTAATTTACCTGATTCTCCGTTGTAATTAAAATCTTGTCCATCCTCCCGTCTCCACATCACATAGGGTTCTGGATACCCTGATGCTCGACATACCATGGTGACATCAGCACCCTCCCTTACCACCATGTCAGTCGACGTCATGTTGTCAATGATTGATGGTGGCACTGGGAAAATAAACTAATTATATTAAGTATTTAACATTGGCAATCGAACTTGGACCGGACTAAACCCTACTGATTGTTTCGTAATACTCCATTGGGACATGGGGTCGGAAACATTTCTAAATTTGGTTAATCTGTCAAAAAAGTCTGGATTTAGTACAGAGTACTAAGTACTTCTTATAGTACTGTCATTTATTCTTTTTTTTCGAATTCTACTTTCAAAAAAACCTTATTACCACTTTTTTAATTATCAAGAAACTCCAATGCCATAAAGCCAATAACTCACAAGTGGTTAAATAATGAAACTATAAAAACATTATAAAAATCTTTCAAAATTTCATAAAAAAAATCGATACACAACAGAAACAAGAAGCCATTAGAACGATGAATTCCATCAAGCGTCGATGCCTTTCAATGTATTGTTTGTGAACGCTAAAGATAATTAATTAGGTTGCATGCAAGCGTTTAGTGCTTTCATTAAATTGCTTAACTAGATGCGAGTGTCACTTCAAGCGTGTAATTTCATTCCTTGTACTTGAAACTTTGTAAGAAAACTTTTATAATTTGAAAAGTTGCTTTTGATTCTAATTATTGTAATTACTTGGAATTCAATTACAATTACCGAAATTTGTCTTCATGTGACATAATTAAACGTTACAAGAGGGAATAATATTTGCAAAGTTTTGAAAGATGTTTTCGAAATATGTATAGATATTTAAATGTTTTGATTTAACTATTGTATTGTTAAATATTCTCTAAGTGCCATGTTGTTATGGGTGACACTAAGGTATTAAAACGAATTAATGGGCAGGTAAGAACTATTGACACATGTTTCTTATAAAATATTTCAGATTTTTTAAGAACGTAATATAAGTTCACCATAGATTTAATAGGACTATTTTTTTTTCAAATTAACTTCTGATCATTAACAGTTGAAAAAAAAAATATATTATGGAACATAAGATACATGTATCACTTATTCCACGTCATTAAATTTGAATTTGTTGTTAATTTTATATTTCGTAGCTGAGGTACATCCTTACATGGTCCACTGCATATAACTAAGAGGGGAGGGTACTTATATATAATATGGAATAAGCACCAATAGCTTTTAACATACCTACGACTTGAAGATAACCCTTTCTGGATCGCATGGGGTCCGTGTTGACTTGACACATGTACCATCCTCGATCCACTTCGTGCACGTCCTTTATATGAAGGTACCACGACCGGTGGTCATTGTATGAGAGACTGATGCGAGGATTCTGAGTAATGATGTTATGATGGATACTCAGAATTGTTTGAGTGTCCATACGGACCCACGCTACCTAAATTAGAAATATTTTTTTAATTTATAAAAGACTAGCAAAGTTTCTTGTTTATCCCAATTTAACACATTTCATTTGAACTTTAGAATTTATAGCTCCACATCCTAAACTTAAAGTAAAGAAAAACATACCTACTAAACACAATTACAAGTTTTACCAATGATTTTTAATTAAAAAAGGCATGAATATTAATTTTATAATGTCGCAAAATTGTTCTATTAGTAATTTATTAAAAAACTGTATTAGATAGTTACTATATCTTTAATTCGTAATTAAGTTTTTATTTAATAATAGGAAACATATGCGTTGATAAAATTCGATATTTCTCATATCGAATTCGTCGGGATGAATCTTAATTTTTAATCATAATACGATTTACATAATAGGGCTCTGTCTCTGTAAATTCCAATAATAATACTAATCCCAACATTTGTGTTTTCTATTCTGATGAAGTTATCTTAGTATCCTTAAAATATTAACGCTGATGTCTGTGTCTATTAGATTTACAAAATGATCATGAAACAGATTCAGAAATCTGAGGCCTAGACCTAAAGAGGTTGTAGCGCCACTGATTTTTTGTATGGCTTTTGGTAGTTACAAAATACGGGCCCAGGCCAGTGAAATTTGGTTCACGTAGGAACAATTCAAGACAGCCGAGAGTGACATCGTAAATGATAAGGCTAATTTATGTGTGCCATACCATAATGATAAAATAATACCTTGAACCCTCTCAAGTTATCGACGACGCAAGCAAGCAATGCATCTCTGCCGACAGTTACGGTAACGTTTGGTATTGGCTCTGCAAATCTCGGGTACATGGACTCTGTAAAAATACATATGAATTACACTAGACGAAAACATGTTTACTTAAAGAAACCTAAAGATATGGAAAGTATGTATTCATAATATGGGTAGGATTGTAGTCAGATTTAATGGGATTTATCTGTTGTATTGTCTTAATGTGTTTATGAGATCCAATGATAATAACAATACTTATTTAATATTATATTATAATTATTACTACTGTTACTATTGTTATTTTTGTAATTTTTTTAAGCTATTACATAGCTTCTATCGTGGGCCTCGAGCGTGGAGACCGAATTCAGATATTCCGTAACGAAAAAAACCTTGCGCGTCAGAGAGGGACAGAACCCATACTGCGTATTCACATCTCTCTGACGAGATCAGTGCAGCCGGTGCGCGTTAGAGTGAGACAGACTATATAGGCATATATATAGGAATATATTAGTCTGAGTCTGGTAGAGTGGTAGATTTAATTAATTTATTAAAGAAAAAAAATACCGCATAAATAAATAATTATAATTGCATAAGTTGAAAAAAAATATGCAATAGCTTCACCGCGGCAGTCCCCGAGTGCCACACGTATTATTGTTTTTTATTTTGTTGTTGCTTGTTTAATTTTTTCTCTTGCTAGCTATGTTCTATTATATTTGATGTGTATGTGTTTGTGTGTAAAAATAGTGATGTCATAATGGATTTTATAATTTTATGCATACACATTGTTTTAGAATTTTTTAATAAATGAATTTGAACTTATACCGATTTTTATAATCACTACTGGTAACTGACTAAAATATAGACTAGCAAATTACGTCGCCTATAAAAATTCGTGTGATTCCAAATTTAAGCGGCAAGCTGCATTATGATTTTGTCTAGTAAACAGCGCACGAGTAATTTTGACTGTATGAATTGTGTTTACTGTCAAACTTAATAAATGACCCTTACAATGTCTACAGCAAATAATAAATAATATAAAACTTAAAGCACAAGATGCACATCCACGATTTGTCTTGTCTAGTAGGAACAGAAGTGGCACCCCGATTGACATCGGCACGTCGATTTCATCAGTCGAGTTTACCGTCAAAAATGGAGCAAATACCTTCACAACGGCGGTGCCATCGTGTCTGCGTGGGGTGCGTGATTTATGTCCGACCCACCTCGACAAATAGCGGTTTGTCGTTGTATCACTCTTTTGCTCGGAATAATATATCACGTTAAAAACTCTCAATATACGAGCCCTTTAAAAGCGTTGCGAGGTATGTAATTTACATACAACTGTGCGAAATGTATTTTTGCGGCTTGGGTTTTTGCTATGTATTTTTATACTTTGGTACCGTTCCACGCCATCTCATAATTGAATAAATTTATATGGTTCTAAACTTTTCGCTTCGTATTTTAGTAAATTTATTTTGCTCATTTTATGTTCTTATAAATGTTTATAAATTCAAATTCAAATTCAAAAATCATTTATTCACGTAGGTAACACAATGTACACTTGTGATTCGTCATTAAAGAAATAAATATTAATGCTTCTAATTTTACATTTACTGCCAGTTCTCAAATCAAGGGCGTAGAACGGAAGAGAAGAACTGGCAATAAACTCTCCGCCACTCTTTTTAATCGCCATGTTTTTTTTTTTTACACAACGTTTGTAAGGAGCTGCAACCATTACACCATGTTCCACATGACATTTTAAGTAATTAATAATAATAACATAAATAAAAACAAAGACTTGTCCCCTATCAGCAGGAGGCATGGTGAAATAGGAGCACGCACTTACATTCTCGTGGGAACAACACGCAAACACATAGTCGAAATAATTAACATCACCGCATACACGAATTCAAGTACGACCAGTCACCACAAGTAGCACCCGTTCACGAGTATGACGCATGGCCAGCCATCGGCCCCCTCGCCATATTTTAGGGAGAGAGACAACCCGACGCATGGACGCCGCCACAAGCAATGACATTTAAGCGAGCATGACGATCCTTGAAATGTGGACTTGGCTACATAAGAAAATAATAATAATACTGAAATAATTGGATACCACATGGATCACGGTTTGTTCCCACTTTACATTAAAACAGTCGTGGATGTTGACGATCGCCCCAGAGTCTGGAAATGCAGCCGAGATATTCAGTCGTGTTACCTATAATATATACTGGAGCAACTCATATCGAAGCACTAGGATCGTTTAAATATTCATTTATATTATAATAAGCCTTAGCAAGCAGTTTTACTTTAATGTACGATTTAAATTTATTTATTGACAACGCTTGTATCTCACTAGGGATTTTGTTGAAAAAACGTATACAATTGCCTTTGAAAGAATTACTCGTTTTATGCAGCCTTCTGGTTGGTGCGCTAATTTTGTCTTTATTACGAGTACTATAATTATGGAAGCTACTATTCTTTTTAAAGATATCTATATTTTTCCGCACATACAAAATATTCTCATAAATGTATTGACATGCCAGAGTCAAAATATGTAATTCCTTAAATTTGCTTCGGACCGACTCCCGTGGGGACAACCCACAGATCGCTCTTATAGCCCGCTTTTGCACTACAAATATCGATTTAATGTCAGCTGCATTACCCCACAAAATAACACCATATGACATAATACTATGAAAATAGTTGAAATAAACAAGCTTTGCTGTGTTCTCATCCGTAAGATCGCGTATCTTTTTTACTGCAAACGCTGCGGAACTTAGCCTATTCGAAAGACCTTCTATGTGTCGGCCCCACTGGAGTTTACTATCTAAAGTAATTCCCAAGAACACCGCATTATCAACAAAGTCTATTTCCTCGTCTTTAATTATTATTTGAGAATGACTACTTTTTACATTTGTAGTTACAAATTTAACACATTTTGTCTTCTTTTCGTTTAACTTAAGATTATTTGTATTAAACCAGTGAACTACACTGGAGATGGCACTGTTTACGTTATCAAGTGATGGATTTTGTCGTTTCACTTTAAATAAAAGCGAAGTGTCATCAGCAAACAGCAATCTCGTGAAGCTCCTTTACAAGAAATGGTAGGTCATTTATATAGACGAGGAATAAGAAGGGACCAAGTATGGAGCCTTGCGGTACTCCCATAGTAACAGAGGATCCCTGTGATATAGCTCCATTTACATTTACTTTTTGAATCCTATCGCTCAGGTATGATTCCACAAGATTTAGCGCTTTTTCGCCAATGCCATAGTGTTGAAGTTTCTTGATTAGGATTTCGTGATGGACACAGTCAAAAGCCTTTGATAAGTCGCAAAAAACTCCAATGGCATCATGAGAATTTTCCCAAGCATTTAAAATCTCGGAAATTAATTGAATGCCAGCATCTGCTGTGGAGCGACCTCTTGTAAAACCATACTGCTGGCTATGCATAATTTTATTATTATTAAAATGTATCAATAATTGTTCAAGAATGATTTTTTCAAAGATTTTACTCAAAGCCGGCAGCACAGATATGGGTCTAAAATTTGTGGGGTCCGAAGTGCTGCCCGTTTTGAATAACGGTGTGATTTTACTTATCTTCATCTGGTCTGGAAAGACTCCACAATCTATACATTCATTAAATATTATAGCCAACTCTGAACTGATAGTATTGATTACTGATTGTAAAATGAAAACAGATACACCCCAAAGATCTTTCGTTTTTTTTATATATAAAATAATATAAATAATATATAAAATAGTATAGTAAATTGTACTATTTAATATCTATTTAGTATATAACGATATTGAGTTAATTATTCTTTAATGTAAAACTATAATATTCCTACTTGAACCCTGTATACATAGGAATTTTCACGCTCAATGTGTTATTTCCTATGAATAAGTGTTATCGTGTTATTTCCGCTCAACACTCAACTGCCTCTATCACGCAAGTAATCTAAGCGAACAATTTGTCGCCGAACAATCACTCGTTTTTACACTGGAAATGGTTATTTGAATGGTTAATGGCTTATATTTATTCTCGTAACTGGAATTTTACATACCGTTACGAAAATGCAATCATTGCATCTTTTAGTATGTATGATAACGATCATGTCGCGTGAAGCTTAAACATCAAATTCTTTCCCCCTGTCTTTATTGCACTTATCGACTGGTGAGTGCCAATTTTATTTAAAAGTTTACAGCGCGGTTAATCGCCTGTTAAGTATTTGAAACGTATACGTTATGTATACATAAGTTACATAACGTCAAGTATATTATAAGTTTTGTATTCATAAGTAAATATAATACTGGTCCCTGTGGCGGAGGGTCCTTAACGCCGGCAGAATTACCTCGTTGTATTGTGCTGTTTATAGGCTGTATAGCACCAGCTCCAGGGTCACCGGAGGTCCACTTAGCACAAACTACAATTTTTTTCGGGTACCTTTGCACTTTACCTGCTGTCCTCTCTCTTCTGCGATAGTCTGTACTAAAAAGACAGGATTGTAGCAAGTAAATATTGATGTTTGCGACTTTTTATATGTATTAATAAATACTTATTACTTATTTTATGTGTTATATATATTGTTGTTAAGACGGCAGCACACATTCCTTTTAATTAAACACTGCAGTAATAGTCTATTGTAATAATTTATATAATTATTATTAAAATTATTAGTGTAAATCCTTGTTGCGCTTCATTTACTAGTTTTGTGATGACCACTGGTAAAAGAGTCGAAGGTACGAGTATATGACGATATTCCAGGTAATCTCCCTCCCTCAAAGGCCGGCAACGCACCCACTAAAAATGGGTGTCTATGGGCTGCGTAGACTGCCCTTTTTGGTCGTCCCGCAGCTCGTTTGCCCCCCTATTTTATAAAAAAAAAAAAAAAAAGAAATTTGGCCCAAATAACGATAAGGACTGCATTATTGGTTCACTCTACAAAGTTTCTGATTAATAAGCCTTTTATTCGGATAGTAAAGTAATTACAATATTAGCTTTTATTCTAATGATATTATATCTAGCACCAGCTCCTCTTCCACTTGCCAAGTGGCAAAGGCCCCCCCCCCACTCTTTTCCACTTGATATCATCCACCACCAATTTCCCATGATTTTTGTGAATACCGTCCCATCGCTCACGCTTTCCATAATCTGGAGACCATTCTGTTAGATTACAGGACCAGTTCTTTTTACTACCTCTTATAACTTGCCCAGTCCACTTCCACTCATGTATACTGACTTCACTTATCAGCTCTTCTTATTGCGGTCAAATTTTTTGCTTATTTATTTAACATTTCGTTGCAAATACAATAACATAATTAAATAATAACGAGGACAACGGGTGATATCTTTCCTAAGACATTTTTTTGTCTTTTAATAATAATTAAAGAGCTTTATTAATTTAATTATAAAATAATCACGACCGATTGTCTTAAACCAAGTTAAGTTGTTAAGCCGTAATTTATACATACTTAACGTTGTATATATCAAAGATATATTGTGGAGGCGCTAATTAGAGAGAATTACAACTGTAGCACCAGCGCCATTGGAATAATTAATGTTGAGAAATAACAGCTGTACAAGCTCGTATGGTAACCAAAGTCGAATGACAAATAGTTTCTTTAATTCGCTGGTTCCATTAATTTTATGTTTATTTTGTCGTACGAAGTCTGTCTGAAGTAATGGGTCTTTGTAAAACCTTTGTTTGTTGTTTATGGAATTAATAATACACTATAAAAAAAATACTAATAAAATTGGAAATCCACTCTTGTTGTATTATAGAATTTGTGTGCCGCGATATTGTTCTATTCGATTCGCTGCCACTATTAAGTTCACACTGATATAATTGTTTGATTGTACTCGTTTTAGTATGTGTGAGAGTGTTTGTGTGTTGAGTATCGTGTGTGTGTTTAAGGGCATAAATAAAATATAACATTAGCAGCAGTCTTGTAAAGAATATATTCCTTTAAATTATAGTTTTTGTTGGAAAACATTAAACTGTTTAATTGACCTATCAGTCCATTTATTATTACTTTATTTATTTCATATATATTGTCCAAGTCTTTGACAAGTGTAAGATAAATATTTTACTTTACTACTTTTACTTTGCTTATATACCAGTAATCAGTATGCAGTAACACCCTTATGTTACAATGAAAAATCTGGTAAACAATTGAGTGTCGGTAGTACAATATGCAATCATAAAAACGATGTTATTTTGTAAAAATATAACTTAAAATGTGTCGTTGGAAAGTCATTATGGTATATGCGTGGGTACCCACACGTTCTAAAATCGTAATCTATTTGTTGCGTCCAAAACTTACGACATTTGACTTAATAAGTAGTCAACATGAATTTATTTTGTGTATAAATGTGGGTACAATTACTCACAATGGACCTAATGAGAGTCTAAGTGAAACTGAGTCCGCCAACCTTTCACATTTAACCTGTGGGTACAATTAGTATTTTTTATAGTTGTATACGCTTTCCTATACATTTATGCATGGAGAAATACCCGATTCAACAGAATATACAAATTGTTAATTACCTTAACTATGTAAAATTATATTATATGTTATACATACCGTCGGGCACTTCAATAGGTGCCACTGATACGACATTCTGTCCCGGAATCTCTCGACCTGAAAGAATAATATGACATAACTATGAACATAATATTGCTTTTCACACTTATAAAGAACCAGTAATGCCTAGATCTGACCACATAATTCTGCATCTGTACAATTAGCCTTATGCTCCTGCGCAAGCTTTTTAAGTGTAAGGCCGGTTTCCTTACGATGTTACCCCAACAGTACGAGCTAGTAGTTATTGGAAAAGAGAATTGGTGCAGCCGTGATTCGAACCCAAGACCACGGCCTGCTTAACTTAGCTGTTGGAGAAAACAATAGAATGGAGACCAGTCTATTAAACTAATAATTGTTATTAACATATAACAATATCGTGTAAAGTTATGGACAATAATAACCCTAGTACGAAACTTTAGTACGCCGTTAAAAGTTTAAGTTTTAATTGCCGCTAGAAACGACTATAGCTTGTAAATGCTTTATGACGATATATGTGGAAACTAAGTTATACTTACTTTTTATGAGGCGTACTTAACATAAAATCGAATATGTTTATGGTTTATATTGTAGTTTTATTTTGAAATGTAGCTAAATGGTTGTAATAAGTATTAAGTATATAATTTAAACTTAATATTAACTTACTTATTTTCACGAAATTTATTTTATTTAGTTAGTCTGCGTATTGCGGAGTATAAAAACTTTGCATTTTTTTTATCAACAGTATGGGTAGGTTGAATACTTTCGACTATACGTTTTCTTTATTTGAAATTGGCGTTAGAGTCTTGATCTTTCGCCACATCTAACATGTTTTAGTTTGAATTTTGAATTTATTCGTTTGTCTTTTATTTTTGCGTTCGAAGTTTAAAAATTCAAACTTAACCTGGCCACTAACAAGATTGATGATGCGTTCTTAATTTGAATTTACGATTTTCATTCGATTTTTAAAATTGGTTGAATTCTCTAGTTGAAATCGAGCTCTGCGGACTGCGAAGGCGGGTTCATTGCTTTTACTCATGATGGATGATGATTGATGAATGAGATGTCTGCTACCATAAGTAGTAATGAATCTTGTATCTGCAATATTTACGAGCCATTTTTTTCCTATAATAGGCTATTTGTTAACATTTTAAAAAACATTTTTGTTTATTCAATAATGAGTAGAATTATATATGAAACCTATACATTTCTCAAATAAATTATATTTTTTTATTAAATAGAAATTAAAAATCCTTTTATAATAACCCGCCAAAACGCGTTTCTGGGCAATATGGCGTAGCATCAGTGCTATAACGTTCCATGATTGTTACAAACGTACCTACATGTTTTGGGCGTTAACTGTCATTAAGACATCATTTACAAGCATACGTCATCGTCCATTCGATTTATCTGTGACTTATAAATAAATGATAATTTGTAAGTTATTTTATTCCATAAAGCTTAAAGCAGATTTCCCGTAATAAAAAAATCATACTATGAAATAGCGCATAGATAATTTTTGTATGAAATTCCTGTTGCCCTGAGTGCACCACCGTCACCACCAAACAGGAACCACCATCACCACCAAAATTTATGCTAGTGTTAGATTTACATTGACATTCCTTTTTTACACACGGTTCGGTTCTAGCAAACTTAAATAACAACAATACTTTTTTTTACGAAATTTTTTTTTACTTTTTATGGTTGCTTATATGTAATAAATAAATTAAGAGTACAAAAATACACTAAGGCGTTTAACTTGGTACCTTTTAAACGCCAGTACAAATTTTAAGTTCCTTATAAACTAAAGAGTTAAAAACATATATTCAGTGCAAATACGAAACAGCAACAACCAGAGAAAAAAAATCTTTAAAAAATAGTTTTTCAAGGGCATCCGAACTTTTCGAGTGTTATTTTAACCAAGCCTAAAATAAGCATTTTTGTACATTTCTAGTAAACGAAGCCATACAGATCCTTTGCTAATAAAATATTTAAATGTAAGCAATCAGGAGAAGCCTCAAACATATTTCCTGTTACCCTGAAACCTAAAAAGGGTTGGGTAAACCACAGTTTTTTTAAACTTGTTTTAAAATACCACAGTATGTTACTGTATTACCGTCATCGTGAAATTATTCTGCAAGGCCCGTATTATATCGGGTGTTTTTTTTAGAGGTATAGAACTTTAAATTGCAATAAAACAACGATGGATTATTGGACTGACATGATTTTTTTTTTATTTGAAAGATAATCTTGTGGCAATACATTTTAAATATGATTTCTGGCATATGACTGCCACGGCTGGCTCGGATATAGTCCAATCTGGACGTCCGATTTTCGATGACTTTTTTCAACATTTGTGGCCGTATATCGGCAATAACACGGCGAATGTTGTCTTCCAAATGGTCAAGCGTTTGTGGCTTATCCACATAGACCAATGACTTTACATAGCCCCACATTTTCCCGTCCGTTGTTCTCGATTTTCATAAGCGAATTTTGTTTAGCGATGAAGCACACTTCTGGTTAAATGGCTACATCAACAAACAAAACTGCCGCATTTGGAGTGAAGCTAATCCTCAAGTGTATGCCAAAACACCGTTACATCCAGAAAAACTGACTGTTTGGTGCGCTTTATGGGCTGGTGGCAGCATTGGTCCATACTTCTTCAAAAACGATAATGGCCAGAATGTTAAAGTCAATGGTGATAGGTATAGAGACATGATTACTAACTTTTTCATTCCTGAATTAAACAATCATGATGTCCAAGAGCTGTGGTTTTAACAAGACGGCGCAACATGTCACACAGCTTGTGCCACAATCGATTTACTGAAAGACACCGCCTAATTTCACGTTTTTGACCTGTGAATTGGCCTCCAAGATCTTGTGATTTAACACCGCTAGATTATTTTCTGTGGGGCTATGTAAAGTCATTGGTCTATGTGGATAAGCCACAAACGCTTGACCATTTGGAAGACAACATTCGCCGTGTTATTGCCGATATACGGCCACAAATGTTGAAAAAAGTCATCGAAAATCGGACGTCCAGATTGGACTATATCCGAGCCAGCCGTGGCAGTCATATGCAAGAAATCATATTTAAAATGTATTGCCACAAGATTATCTTTCAAATAAAAAAAATCATGTCAGTCCAATAATCCATCGTTGTTTTATTGAAATTTAAAGTTCTATACCTCTAAAAAAAACACCCGATAGAACGTCAATAAAACCTTGTATCTAATTCAAGAGCTGACCAAAATTTTTTACCGTGTGACATTTAATATATTTGACAGCGCTCAAGACGAGATTGTGATTTGAGATGCGAATTAGACTACGGACTTAAGTTTCCTTTATGTTTAATAGTTAAGTTAATATCTGTTTCCAAAGCTTCGACTTAGGAAGTGGCTTAATTTTGTTTCCACAAGCAGACGTTACCTAATTTAAAGATAAAATATCCATATTCTATTGTCTATGGACATGGTCAGAAACATCATTTATTGTCTTTGTTTCGCATTCATAAATTTAGTGAAAAAAAATATTTCTATTTAATGTGGTATATGCTCGAATAGTATATGCAATTGGGCGAATCAACTCTATATATATTTAATCTGTCTTTGTTATAATTTACGTTTTGACTTTACAACTGTACAAGTCTGTTTTCAATGACATATTGTTACTTTATCGATTGTTTATGTAATGCCGAGAAAACGTTAATTGGTATTGTCTCTTTATTTTGCGTATGCATGAATTGTAAAAAAAATATCTATGTCATGCACGGTAGCACTAGATCGAGTGAACTCTATGCATACTTCATCTATGTCTTTGTTTCCATCTAAATTTCGGATTTAAAAACTATTCGAAATTTAAACGAATTTGCATGTCGGTGTTCAATGAAATTGTAAGTTTATTGATTGTTAACGTAATGTCGAGAAAGCATTAATTGGTTTTGTCTCTTTAGCCCATTAAATAGGATCGCTTTTTGCATTAAGTATACCATTATGGGTAACGTTGACAGCTCTTCGTGAGCCCGACAGGATTGTTCCATTATCGACGAACAGATGAATAATTGACACACACAAGTATGTTCAACCGTGTTCACACTAACGAGCGCTTTTTACACCTATGTTGAGAGATTTAGTGTTTCATAGGGAAGTGGAAAAAATGGATTCTGTTCCGGTTTTAGAATGGTTTTCATAGCGTTGGCTATTTTTGGTTGGGTTGAATATTATTTTTAGCTGTCAACATATGAAAGATGTTTTCTATTTGTTGGAATTCGTTAAAAGCTATGCTTCAAAACCAAATAGCTTTATTTTGGTACAATTAAGAATTGTGAATATCTATAATACCTAACCACATTATAATTCAATAAGTGTATTATATTTTATTATTTATAATTAAATTAATACAATCAAAAAGTTTATTTGCTTAACTTTAAAGATTTATACAGACTATATAAATATGAAATATAGTCAATTGGAACTCCTAATGCGTTTGTAAGAGATCTTTAAATTCAGAAATAAATTAATCTTATTCCCGTGGGGTTATCATATACTATATATTTTTAGTGGAGTTTTCCTGCTGACTACATCATCTGCTTTCTTTTTCCAATGCATGGAACGCGACAAACGTGAGATATTTTTATTTCCTGGCCTCAAAAATCACAGAGATTAAAATGAGGACAATACAACTTATTTGAACATAAAAAAATTGACTAAAGAGCTAACCACATCTATGCAACTTCCTCACAATTAAGTAGTCCGCAATATCGCTTTCGAGGTGATTTTTTGTATTGAAGAAATCGCATGGGTCAACAACGCATCCGCAAATATACAATGTAAAAACATATACAATAATTATTAAAAGACTATCTTCTATTGATTTGTTTTCTAAAATAAATTTTATCAATAATATATCGTACAATTTATGAGATATTCTAAATCGGGTGATAAGGACAGAAAAATAGTAAAGAACCTGTCATTTTAAAATGATTATAATTAAAAAAGTCAAACCATGTACTTAAAATTATTATTACTTCAAACTGTGCTGAAAACAATTTGCTATTCAAAGTTGGGAAATTACATAAAAAGATGGCGAATTGAGTCCGTATACCAATGTACTTAAAAGTTTTTGCGTAAACAAAAATTCTGGGACTAAGCACTACCTGCCCTAATGTACATATGTATTATATAGGAGTTGCCGAAATCTAAACATAAGAGTGGAATCATGTACAAAATCTCCATTGTCTTGCTTGCTTGGCACAAAGTCTCCTTTGTCTCGGACGATTGGACTTCTTAGCTACAATTTGTAATTTGTTGAACTCGTAAAGAACCATATGCCTGGGTCAGATTCAAGACTTACGTACTTTTATTACCGTATGTTAAAATCCAATACCTTTTTGATCATACTTAGACCACAGATTTTGTCCCTCGCGAGGGGGATGGTTTAGGCAGGTGGTGTAAAGGTCGCGCCCTGCAGAACGTTAGGCTGCGGCCTCGAATTTCGCGGGCAGCGGGGCGGCAGCGGCTGCGGCGCGGGAGCGAGGCGGCCAACGCATACCTGTTCTCCAAACCAGCGGGCAGATCGCGCGGCACTATAGCGGTGTAGTGTTGTGTTCGTGGTTGTGTAGTCGAGATATTTGTTTTTATTCGCGAACGACATGTCTAAATGATTCAAATTTATTCCTAACGCTCGATTTATTGTGGGCAAAAATATGTTATATGCAAAAATATAGTTCCATATGGGTCTCCTTTCAAAGATTTCTGAAATAATTTGCTCTTGCACGTCCGAGGTCATTTTGATACGTCACAAAAAATATGTACAGCACTATACTACAATGCATACGCGCAACGCGGGCGGTCACCGCTTGACTGGATTGCGCCGCTCGTTACCCGCCGCCGCGCCGCTGCCACGCCGCTGTTTTCGAGAACCGGTCCATTTGATTGTACGCATAATATCCTGCCGCTCCCGCGCCGCGGCCGCCGCCGCCCCGCTGCCCGCAAAATTCGAGGCAGCAGCCTTAAGGGTGGTATGGGGGCGGTCTATTTAGACCTTGATGGGGGCTGCAGGGATGATGCAACATCTTTTCGTTACGCATACCCCCCGCGGCGCGAAAGCCGTGGTTATGTGGGACTCACTTCTGTGCTCATCCGCTAAAACCCATCAGCAGTCGCCCGAAGCAGTAAGGCGTAGTCTTGTCGCCGCCACGTGATCAGCTGCTAAATTCGCGGGGAGGTGACGCCTCAAGGTGGTGATGTTGCACAACATCACCTCCTAGAACCTACCGATAACTTATTAAATACAAATGATTGCCTATAATAAAATTAATAACATAAATAGCACCTATAAGTTTACTTACTGTCTACTCAAAGCCCCTAAGTAAACATCCATAAGTGAATTAGATATCTTAAGCTGATGTCAGTAAGGTATTTTCTTATTACTTAATGGGCTAATTTATAAGTAATTTATCATCGTTTGGCGTTTATATATTACTTATGAACGAATTTCGTTCAAGTCGAAACAAATTAAAATCGTTAAGTATTGTTTACGATGAAAGTTTATTTTTATAGAGGACCGTAATCTGTCTACTGAAAATGAAAAAATATTCACTTAGAGAACTATAGAAGCCTCAATAAATGCGTGGATAAACATATCAAAACCATTTTTTGCGAAACTTGCACTATTCCCTAAAATATGCCTGATTTAAGTAAAACGGATCATCTCGATGTGATTTTTGGTTTCTGTAAATACGATACCGGAATAGTTTTAAGCGTCTAAAGACAGTTTTAGCCGCGCACCACTACTATGTGGATCCTGCTACCCAATAAAGTATTTCCAAACCAATGCGACGGCTCCTTCAAGAAAAGAACCAATTCTTAAAGATCGCTAACGCACTTACGAGCCTTTTGGCAGTGTGTGTGATTCCAACAATGTTACATACATTTCAAACTGACAACCTCTGTTTATATAATCGGTTAAAAAGCCTGTGAAGCCTTAGAATAAACCTAGAAGAGAGATAAACAATAAACGAGGAGGTTCTCTCTTCTCTTCTCTGATCATCTCGCAATACATAAATTTTTCTAAGAATTTGTGGTTTCCTAGTGCTGTTATTGATACCAACAAATACAATCTATGAAGTATTAGTCACCGAGTCATACGTGATATTTTTTAATAGTTCTAATATAGATATCTTAATGTACGTTATGAACGTCAGTAAATAATAATAGTTCTAAATTACCATTTACTGCCAGTTCTCAAGGCGTAGAACATACCAAAAGAACTGGCATTACATTCAGTCACTATTTTTATTGTTGTGTTCGATTTCGTAAATATTTGAACCTTTTTGTATGTAAATCTTATGTATTCTATCTCTGGCTGTATTTTTATGCACTATGTATACTCTATGCACTTGATTTGACCTAGCTTTGATGGTCTATAATAACGATTTGACATTTACATACGGTTATTGCACTCATTATAATCCTTAGTCATATAAATATTTTTCTATTAAAAGAATCATGTGAAATGTTTTTAATTTTGTTATTACAACCAATACACTTTTTGTTTTTTATTTTTTTACTTTTTATTTTTATTAACACAGACTACAAATCATAGACAAAATTTTACAGATGCAAAATTAACAAACTTAACTTAGTATACAGATTAGTACGACTTTAAACCTATACAAATAAATAAACAAGCATTACAACTGTTTTCTTCACCATGTTACTTTAAGAGAAGCGTGGTTCAACATTCTGACACACGCCACTAAGTGTTCTCGTTGTATTTTCATTCATAATAAATGCTTGATTCTGTTCTTAATACAATACTGAGAATTATATTATTATTTTATTTACAAGTATAATACACCGAAGAACATTACAATATAGCCTATATTAAAAATAATAAGTTATTTTAGTCTAACTTAATTTACTAACAAAGATTTTATGTAAGATATTATCTAGTAACAATAAACTTTATAATTTCCATTATGTCAAACTTATTATTTGAAATTAATACTTTTCAGTAGTTTAACTTAGCCGTTACTTAAACGGCGATTAGCGTTAAAAGATGTTTGATTAACCATATGAATGTAAGAAGCGGGGTACACTTATTAATTGAAATTAATACTTTTCAATAGTTTAACTTAGCCGTTACTTAAACGGTGGTTAGCGTTAAAAGATGTTTGATTAACCATATGAATGTAAGAAGCGGGGTACACGCAGCATGAAGTTTGGCAGGTTTCTTTGAGTTCAAGCTTATGTTAATGGAAATATAATCAATTCAAAATGATGTCTCATTTAATCGCTTAATTTTCATGAAATTAATTCATTTAAATAGAGTTGTTATAATGGAAAGATACTGGAATGAAATGGTATTACTGGAATTTAAAAATTGAGTTTGATATAACAGTTATATTATCACAATGATTTAACATAGTAAAAATATTAGTAATGCACATTTATTAGATGTTACTAGTATATCTTTATAAAGATTTTCTGTGTGATTGATAATTAAATATTATTTGTAGTAGTAGAACAAACACATTCTGTATTTATCTCAAACATTTGTATTTGTCTGACATGATTGAAGCAATAATATTAGTAAAGTGAAGTAATTAGTAAGAACATTTATAAATAATTAACATTTATAAATATGATTAAATCTTTATTTGTGTGGTAGTAGTAGAAATATTGATTCTGTATTAATATCAAATTTAATAATAATAGTAAGATAATTAGTTTTAGATATTAATGAAGTATGTGGTAATTAAAACATATTTGATTCTGATATTCCAAATTAGAATTCTTCGCCTTTGAAGTTGGCTCGGAATAATTAAGCATTATCAAAGATATGAAATAAATGAAGGAGCGGGTCAAACAAATTTGCTTTACATTAAGTAAAATTAAGAAACGAGTTATCATTCTGTTTATTTTACTGAAGTATTGAAATCACTACAACATTTAAAAAGTAATAAGACGAATAGTTACTTACGTTGTGCAGATTTAAATCATAAATCTAAATGGAAATTAAAAAGAGGTTTTACTGCCCTATGATTTCTTAAATCATTTCTTATATAAGCATACGATTCTCAACCCTAAGATTCGATATGAAAATATATAATATAGCCTCAGGGCCAAAACCAAGGATTAGTCTTTTCTTGTATGCCTAAAGCATTTCCGCAATGAAGCGATGCAAATATTTAAATTTGGAATAATTTAGGTTAAGTTTGAAAGATTATATAAATTTACTGCAATTAAAGAAAAAACTTTTTAACCGGATTAAAGTTATGTATTATTATGTCGATACCAACTCCGGGGAAATAAATACAGATAATGCAACTTTTTCTACAGCTGTGATACTTTTCACGGGTCACGTGACCACGCACGCTGTAAAGCACGCGAAACGTCTGATAAATTTAAAATTTTGTTAAATAATTGTAAATTTATAATAATACATAATTTTAATCCGGTTAAAAAGTTTTTTCTTTAAATGTGTAGGGTATGTCAATTGTACTGCAATTGATAAACGACCTTTAATAAGTACGATTGCTTTGCCTATGAAGCACATACTTAGTACGAATATATAAAACGCAAATGCTACGAAAACTAGCAATATTTTATAAATGTCTTATCGCTTTTCGCTGTGGAATATTTACAAGGCTCTTTGAGCGGCTTACGACGAATAACATCCTATAAAACTGAATATCGAAGTATTGGGCCACAACACGTTCTTGCGACATTTCACATAATAATTTATAAGTTTGGTAGTGGTAAATATTGAGATTTATTTGCATTTACTTCTGTGTGACGCTTAATTCGTTTTGACAAACGTGTAAGAACTAAAAGATTTTTTTTTTAATTTTCGTCCATTCAGGTTATTTATTTATGCAAGTTATTGTATCATATTTCGTGACAGATTTAAAGGATATACAATTCCGAATTTCAACGTTTTCATATCGAAATTTTGCAATTAATTTTACTCGTTCAGTTAAATAACTTTTAATTAATTAACATAGTCATCTATAAAATAATATAATATTGTAAAATACGCTATACGTTCGATTAGATTTATAACAAATAAATGTAATGAAGAAATCCATTAAAAATTATTCACGTTCTTAAGTACATAATAATTAAATGTATATAATATTTTTCCATGGAAAAAAGGGGTAAAATAAATAAAAAGATGAGAAAAGTGTGGTTAAATATAAACTAAACAAAAGTTTTAAACTCTTTACTCTGACAGGACAAATCCGTAGCAACAAATGTAGCACCGCTACGCGTAGAACCAGCACAAAACCGCTTGAAAATGCCATTAAGGTCACGGTATGAGTACTAAACCTCGTTTTCCTTAATCAATAGCCTAAGTCAACATATAATATAAGTGGTCCCGACGAAAACTATAATTACTATATTAATTATTCACAATACACTTGAACACAACATACTACAATTTATTCCATATTCAAACTATTACTTCCCATCGTTTTGTTTTTAAAATAAATATTTAAAAATCTATTCTAGTGGGATCCAGGCTGAGAATCCCGAAATATTAATAATTTAGACGATAAGCAGTTTTATTGAGTACGCAATTAAAAACAATAAGGTCAAAGAAATGCACGTATAATCCGGGTATTGTAGGACAGCTTTAGGGTATTTCCCTCAAAAATTTTCAAGTGTTTTTATTTACAACGTCTTACATCCATAACTGTCTTGAAGATGCCAGCGGATATCCGTAGATGAGTCACCCAAGCGACCCCTGTCCGTTTTGTTTGCGATTCTTCCCCTTGTTAAGTGAATTATGTTAAAGAAATACGAGAGCTTCTTATCTCAAACCCTCTGAATAAATTTAGCTTTTGAAGAATCTCGGCGCGGTTAAGTGCGTCATCTCTGTTATGATTTAATTTAAATTTATTCTTATCATTCTAAAGTTTACCCTAATTAAATAAACTTAGAAATTCATAGTAATAGCAACCTGCCTTTCACGAGACGTCATGAAATGTTTATCGAATTATCTTAGAAACAACGAAAGCGATGTTAAAATAGACCTTATGGCGAATTATTCCATTAATTTACATTTATTTCAAGCTCGTTACTCTAGTAAATGAATTTTAATTTATCGAGTACACCGAGAAATAATGTTTCTTAAGACATCTGGCTTATAATTGTTTATCAAAATTCAAATGATTTCTTTAACTGCGATTAAACTAATATAACAGATTTTAATGGTTTATTAAGAAGTGCTCTGTTAAATTGATTCAAGAACACTATAGCTAATTTACTAAGGCTATTGCCAGTCCTATTATAACCGACAATAAGAAATATATATTTTTCAAATCGATGAAACTTTAACTTGACAACCCAAGTACACTAAATTTCACTTACCTGTCGTACTGCAAGCTGTTAACGCTATCCATAAAACACCGTATACATTTAAAAATAGAGTCATTTTTACATAAATTGAATTATTATTATGAAAGTTCACGAATCACGTTGACGCGTGAAAAGTCCGCTACGAGCAGCGAGCGTGCCATCGCGAGGCGGTCGACGGAAGCACTGGCGCGGGGTGAACTGACAACCCCATTCAGATAAACAAGGGTGAGAAAACTGGGTACACGCAGACAAACCGTCTCGCTGGCCTTTATAGCCGCCGAATAATGGCATAATAAAATAAGACAAAAGACGAATAACCGAGAAACGTTCCGCGCAGCCACGAGACGGCTCGCTGTCAAATATGCATAATCCGAATATTAAACGAATACACTTGAATAAAGCAAAGATAATTTATTTGTGAAATGTCGTTTATTTTTAAATCCTTTATTAGGCTTAGTTATTTAGTTTCTGAGGTTGCTGAAAACGAACCAGCTGATTTTATAGTTTATTGTTAAAGCTACACGTCTTCATAAATAATGGTGACCGCTAATCGGTGGATAATTTTAAAATTCTAAATTTAAATTATCGAAATACCTTTTTTAGATGTTAGTTCTTCGTTCAATAGGTAGTTGAAAATTATATAAAAGTATTCAACTACCGCATAATACGTTTCTTAAGCTTTATAGCTTTTTCCTTTGAAATTGCTCCTAGTTTTTTAAGCTGAGATTATTATTATAAATAAATAAATAAATAATCCTTTATTTGCCATGATAGTGATACAAAATAAAAAAATCGGACAACAAGAAAAGTCCGCACAACCAGCCATACATAAAGAGGCATGCAAATGTTATAGTAAGAAGTCAAGTCATTTATGAGTAATTGTTAAACTTATGTTCTTAATATTCGGTCACGCTATAAAAGCACCTTGACTATAAAAACCTAAGTTAAGTAATCACTTAATTTATAATTATTAATGGTTTGACATCTTAAAGTTTCAGATTGAAACTAGATTTGTACTAAAATATGGTTCTTTCGAAACACCCACATATATCGAACGTTAAATCGTTGCTTCAACGTTGTGTCGTGAAAATGTGTACTTAGGTTTAGAGGCAGCTTCATCTAGTCTAATTACAGAGCAATTGCGTTAAAATTACCAACGCCTTAGGCTCTGCAACATAGCTTAGCTCAACTTATGTATAATTTTATGCGCATATGTATATATAATAGTTGTTATATACTGGATTTGTTGAATATTCTTGGCTTGTACGTTTGTTAGCAACACACTGAGTTTAAAAGTTCGATTTATGTTAAAAATAATAGTTTCGAATTTCCTATATAATCAATTATTCACAAAAATCTCGTATACGGATATGTCAGAGGTCTTTAAACCGGGCTATGCTTACAAACTCAAAACAATTTTGTTACACCGGGATTTGAACTCTGGACCTTCGGATTATACCGCATATTTATGTTTAAAAATTGTTTTTCTTAACAAAACATACTTTATAAATAATTATTTCAAGATTGTAATTTCACTGGCACGAATCTTTTCCGAGCTTTCCGGTAGGAAAAGCGGTAAAGCATAAAGGGAAAACCTGCATACTGCATAGATACTGCAACGTGATTTGTACAGTTATATAAAATATTGTTTTTCATAAACTATATATATACTAGGTAGATAATGCAAAGTAGAAGATTACATAAGCAATTATTACAGTTTAGATACAGGCAGTAAAAAGTTTATTAAATTTTTCTCACTATGTTGATATGAAATATATAAAAATTTAAGCCTATGTACTTACTTACTGCCTCACGTGTTATAAATATGTAGAGTGATTAGTAGATTTTATGTGTTTTTAATGTAATGAATGTTATCAGGGAAGAACATAAATATATAAATGTATCTACGTATATATCGGTAATATTTTGAAAAATATATCTACCAGAATATCTTGATGAGCTGTCTGAGGCCCTTTGATTTTTTCAAATAAATTGCTATTATATATATTTAATGCGCAGTTGCCGTTCTTTGGAAACCTTACGTAATGATAAGATTTTGATTTTTATAATTATTAATTACTTATGTATCACTTAATTACTTACTTACTTTAAAAATAAACCAGTGGCGCTACAACCTCTTTAGCCTAAGATTTATGAATCTGTTTCATAATCATTTTTAAATCTAATAGGCAAGTAGGTGATCAGCCTCCAGTGCCTGACACACGCCGTCGACTTTTTGGGTTTCCTCTCAATGTTTTCCTTTACCGTTCGAGCGAATGTTAAATGCACACATACAAAGAAAGTCCATTGGTGCACAGCCGGGGCTACGACCTCACGGATGAGAGTCGCACGCTGAAACCACTAGGTCAACACATCACTTTACTGTAATGACAAAGATATTTCAGTCAACGCGTGACCATGTAGGCTGGTTTTCTACGCTGGATGGCCTGTACCCCACCTAGAAGATATAGGACCTTAAGTCAAGTGACCATGCAGCCTCCCAAGAATTCGAGACAGTTTAAAAGTTATAAACTAGATTTCACCAAAATTTTGTTAAAATAAACCTATTTTGATCCGTACAATAATATTTTTTATTATTGAGGCTTTATTTTCAATTTATTTAGTCGCATCCATTTATTAATGAATTCACCGTTCATCTGAAACTACAAAAGCCTTATCATTACATATTTATTCCAAATCAAACGTTTTATCATACACATTTTAGCATATTAATATACACCATAAATAAAATGTTATTCTATATTTCAACGTTATCTGTATTTCAAATATACATCCATGGATAATGCCTCCCTGTAATTCAGGTCCTGCAACTACGCTTTAGAAAATGTAGTTTTAAAACTTATCTTAAAAGCATTGGTTATCCCTCAACGTGAGCCAGTCATAATATAAACTGAAACGAGCGTCTGAGAGTTGAATGTGCACCGTTATTGCTGTATCATGCACATCGCCTGTGTCCGACATCCACACTTTAATGTGTACTATCGTAACACTATTCAGAATTGTATACATTTATATTAGGGGAAGGATTTTAGTTATTAAATGTTCCTATGTTCCTTAGTTGTTTGGTTAATACTTCAGATATAAACGGTGCAGACTTTTGCGTTTACAAAAAAATTTTACTTAGAAAACGAAATTTTGTCTATGTATGAACCTAGAAAAAGAAACCAGGGTAATATAAAAAACATTTTTATAAGCCTAGAGCGTGTACATACATAATACATATTTGTAAGAGCTGTCAGCACTTCTGTTTGTTGTCTTGGCAAAAGGTAGACGTTGCAAGCATTTATTGAAGTACCGTTTAAAAATCTCTAAAGAATATTTACAGGATTTTGGCTAACGTGAGCAATGTTTTAGGAACTGGCTTTAATTTTATTGGTCTATACATACCTTCGTATTATATAATTATTATTACGTGATATTGTTCACTGCAATAATTGTTTTACGACAATGATGATAGCCAGTGCAGTTTACTACTAAAACGACAATAATACGTACTTGAAACTTGTGTTAGAAACAGCTGCTAAGACTTGCAAGCTGTTATGTGCTGTATAAGTTTTTAACTTAAATGGATTTAGAACAGAAGTTTAAATTGATAGGCATAGAAGATTCACTTCCGGATAAATTGCATTAGCATGTCAACGATAAAATTACGATCAAATTAGTGATAAAAGTAGAGGAAATTATACACAGGACTCTTTTATGTAAAATTGTAGTAGTTAGTGAAGTTACCTTGGTGTACAGCCCGACAGATAAAACAAATGAACCTGCAAAATAGCAAAAGTAAAATTAACAGATATTTCAAATATAGAACCCGGGCGTTAATCAACTTACTAAAGCAGAGTATAACGCTTCAGATGCCGGAGCCAATTGGAACAGATTGCGTCACGAAACATGAAAATTCATGGCGCACAGTTTTTTCTAGATGATGTGTGATTTGATCAAGTAATGGAGGCAGCCAGCGGGTCGCCATTTAGTCGCGTCTCTCCAGTTTATCGACCTCGACGTAGGATAATGACGTTTCTTACGACAAATCGTCGTAACGCTGTTGCAGTAAGGATGCGCTTAAAGTAATGGCCCGTTTTGTTCCTTGAGACTTTATAGCTTCCTTAACCAGTTTGGTTTTTATATGCAGAATTTTATTATATTAACCGACCATGAAACCCTTCCGTTATAGAGGGATTTTATGTGAGCCTCATTTTAAAAATCGAAGGGGACGTAGTTACTTTGTTTTCCGTTAGGGATGGGTTTAATAATCCTCAATTTTAAAAATCGAAGGGGATTCTGCTACATGTGTAGTCTTTTGTTTAATCGGTTGAAAGGCTGGTTAATGTCTATAAATATACGGGCTTCGGTATGCCATGGTATGTATGTATGCACACGTTCGTTTTTTGAAGTAGAAATTACATCTAAAGTTTGGTGCTTGGTCATTGCACCGAGCAGATTTGCTGGCTAACGTATAATATAGCAGTAGTCTAAGTATTTCTAGGGTAAATTTATCTGAACAAAATTTAACAACTACAACTTAGGGTAATATTTGAGGTATATACAAAAATCATCGGTACCAGGTATATCTAACTACAAATTATATGATTGAAAATTTTATCGTAGCTTTCCCAAATCGATACAGAGATATGCAATTTAAATATTTCCCCCGCATTTCACGATATTGGCGTTATCTGCGACGTTTCATCCTTTGATAACATTCTACATCCTTTATTATAGGAAATGTATTATTTCGATACTTTTTAGAGAGAATTATGTACAATTTTTATCTATTAATAAATAAATATTTATCTAAATAATACAATGCGGTTTTATTTTATTTTTAAAAGTTGTTAAAATCCAACTGTACAACAAATATCATAATGGCCGATAAAAAATAATATAAATGTATTAATAAAATTTATAATAAATTACTACATACAAACGAAAACCTAAAAGACAAAAATACATTATAAACAAAGATCTCTGTGTCAGTACCTCCCTTACAGCTGAAATTCCTTGCTCCTAAAAAATGCCAGATCCAGCATTACGAGAAATGTTCTCTCAGGTGCTATAGTTGATGGGGCTTATCGTCTTTAATTATTTGTCTGAGGTGCATTACATGCCTTCAAATATAACGAAATCTCATATAAAATTTGTATCTCATTAAAATGTAAATGTAAATTTTCTACTCTATGCCAAAATGTCTACTAAACTATACCTATGCAAACTAAATTATTTTAGTAAATTTATTCAGGTAAGTTTTAATATTTTAATGTGTCGACTGCAAAGTTACGGACGTCGCAAAGTTTCGTATGAAAGTTGGTAAATCAGCAAGAAAATGCAGATTGAAGGAAAGCTATTTTCAACAAAACGGTCCACATCGGCTCAGAAATTGCTTCGTACCGCTCCACTGGCCGATGAAACTTGCTACAGAGAAACCTATTTTTATTATTTCGTACAACTTGTTTTGTGATAGGTATTTCGTTTTAATCTCCGGAACAATTCTGTTATGCGATATTACAACTCAACATTACAATAAAAGCGTTTCTCGATGTAGTAATGATAAGCTTTATTTTATATTGATCGTGTTTCAAACACTACAATTCTCAATAGAATATTTCAATTTAATGCACGCAGTATGTGCTGTGTGTCTATAGTAGATAATAATTATTTAGATATACGCTTTTTAAAATATATACAATAAATGCTTTTATTCCGAGCTTTAAACTTGTTTAATAAATTACTAATAGTATTTTGTATCACCTTAATTAGGTGTAACTCAGCGACAGTTTTATGATTAAAAATAGACGAATAATAATGTATGAAAACAGTTTTTACGGTGCTTAACTGGAAGAAGTTTGAAATTTAATAACAAGCTGAATATACCTTCTTAAGGTAAGCCTCGCTTTAAAGCCTCCAAGAGGGGTTTCTAAAGAGATAATTGCTTGCAAAAATTCTACTTAAATTTACTAAGTAGCTTTGTTAGCGAGCTGTTTACTATTTTTATGAGTAGAAATATAGATTATACTTGCAATAACTTGTATAAGATGCTTTATTAAAATAACAAACCAATAAATAAATACAATGTAATCGACAATGACACTTAATATAATCTGATTCAATGTAAATATAACATTTCCCCTAAAACACAATTCATAATTGATAAAAGCCAAAAGTTCTCGACTCGCAATTTGCTTCCACAGACCGAGTCATAATAACAATAAAACGGCCTTAGAATTCTTTATAGCCCTGGTTTCACCAGCGTATGAATTTATAAGCCTTTGCTTATTAATAACTTAGCTTAGTTTATTCACATTATGGGTTCGATTTTCGCAGGAATTAAATGTTTTGGTTGTATATGTCTGATTACTTGACTATTGTAATAGAGAAATTAATTACTATAGAACTAGACGAATACGAGTGTAGGTCGTTTTTCTCGCCACGGCGCCCTCAACGACATCACACGCCGGTCTCTTGCCTCTGTCAATGTTCCAGCAATAGATTATAGATTGTTTATTGTTATTGTGTTTTATTGTTATGTTTATTGATGTTTAAGTTTTAATAAGACTCGTTATATTCATTCGTTATGGGACATTTATCCATTTGTTTTAAGTTACTACAGCTTTTTGACACGAACACACGTCGTTGAGGTTGGGGCGTACATCATCCCTTATCTTTACAATGTTTTCCTTCACCGTATACGCCAGTTGTTAACACTGGCTAGGACAAAAACATCTTCTTTCATCAACAATTTTAGGTTTTAGGA
Organism: Pieris melete; assembly: GCA_963693345.1. Taxonomy (NCBI): domain Eukaryota; kingdom Metazoa; phylum Arthropoda; class Insecta; order Lepidoptera; family Pieridae; genus Pieris; species Pieris melete. Next base: position 4,392,468 of record CAVNZK010000032.1, on the reverse strand, counting down.
TCGCATAATTAGCATGATTAATACGGATATTTTTGTGTTACTGACATAAGTCAATTAAAATAGAATAAATAAAGAAAGAGAAGAGAAACTCAATACAAACAAAAAACACAACACAGCGAAAACCTTTTAGGTAAGGTAATTTCATTTCTGTAACTGAGAGTGAAGTGACAGGCCGTTAAATTTTTTTTAGGGTAACATGCAGTTTCCTCGCGATGTTTTTATTTACGTACGAGCGAGATAAATGGTCGCAACGACAGGCAGTTGGTGTATAGCCAGAGTTCGAATCTACGACCTCAGGCATGAATGTCACTCGCTAAAGCCACTAAGACAACATTGTTCAATACACAGACTATAGAATTTAAAATATAAGGTGGCAAATAATGTAAATAAATATATAAATTGCGGTACCTTTGAGAAATAGTCCGCATTCAAGTTGAGCATAGCCGCTTCAGAACGTGTGAGCAATTCCGTAGATGTTCGAAAAATGCAGCTCCACCTTTATTCCTCAGATCTCCAATACACCTTTTTAATAGCCTTTACTGAGAGGAAAAAGATTTTCCCCGTAATGATATGCGCAAAGCGTTTGATGTAAATCCTTTATTGTGTATTATAGACTTAGTCTAATCCTCGGTGTACGTTTATTCAACATGAAAAAACAAAGACATTGAATATAGGATTTATAGGAATTAAATCCAATAATATTAAGTACACCGCAATTGTTGGATAAGTTAGACTGAATCACTATTTCGATGAAAAACTAAAAAAAGTGTGACGTTTCAAATACAGTATTAGTATGGTTTTTGTTAGTTTGTCACTGTCTTTTTCAAAGACGCAAAAACTATTTAGCCGATATCGTAATTGTTCGCTAGAGAAATCTCAACCATAAAATGTAATATTAAATTTTTTACAGATTAAAATTTCAGAATTTTAAATACACGAATTTATTTATTTTTTCAACAAAATAAGCTAGGCAATGCAGTATTCACATATACATCATATACCTACAAAACATCAAAAATAAATCAACACAATATTAAACAGTAATAGATTGAAATATTGACTAACTTACTTAACTGTCAGTTCACTCAACGGACAGTTAATTTTTTTTTTTTTTGACAATTCACACCGATTGACCGAGTCCCATGCTAAGCTGGTGAAGCTTGTGTTATGGGTACTAGGCAACGGATATACATACATAGATAGATAGACATATAAATAGATATTTAAACACCCAAGACCTAAGCACAACACCAAATGCTCATCACGTCGATGTTCGTCTCAGCCGGGGATCGAACCCGGGACCCATGGATTCGCAGTCAGGGGTACTAACCACTAGACCAATGAGTCGTCAATGAGTTAAAAATGTATATGAATATTTATTTTAATAAAAAAGATAGGGTATATAAAGAAAAATACTCTCCAAATGTTGAGTTTCGCTACGTTTGGTTGTTACCTGACCAGTTGTGAGTTTTCGAACATTTGTGTACGTTTTTAGATTATTCATTCTCGTTTATACAGCCTCAATATTTACTATCCTAATTAAAGTTTAGCTTTGAGGTAATGATTATCCGTTCTGCACAGTTAGACAGCTATCGTGTGCATTTACGGCTTTTATCAAATTTGAAAAGCCCGTTCCATCTAGCGTGTACTGAGCAGTAATGTTGAATTCATGAATGTTTTATTGCGGAGGCGACGGGAGTTAGCGAGAAAAATGCTGCGCCATTCATTCGTTCTCGTCACGGATACTAACTGCGTATTCTGTTGTTTGGATTTAGTGCGAAAAATGCGAGTTCTCCGTCTGTAATGCAATCTTTTAAGCCATTGATTTATTGCACTTTCCCTTTTTTAAAGTGTTTTTGCTTAGCGGGTTTACGAATTTTTACATTGTTTTATTGTAGGAAAGATTTTCTGAGATTGATTATTTAAATATACTACTTTATAAACGAATACAGTTGTTTTTTATTGTATTGTTATCTAAACTAATTATAGATAATAATATTAAAGCCCTTTTATTTCCAATTTTTACAAATGTTAAATTTGAGGTTACATTTGTTACATACATTTTTTTTACAAATAACATAAGATTTCTTTCTCCATTCCTGATAACTCTTTTATTTCTTCGTCTTGGTCCGTTCGTTTCCATATAGTTGTCTTTAAATACCAGCTTTTATCTGTGCGTCTTGCTTAATGCCCATTCCCACTTCTGTTTAAGGGCATAATGTAAGGCATTATCTAAACTAACATCAGTTTAATTTAATTTAAATTGGATAAATGGACAATAGACATGCAACGATGAAACAAGACAGTTATATTCCTACTCCTTGTGGTATAACTAGCTGATACCTTGGAAAATAGATACAAGCAATTAATTTTTTTTTTAAATAACATCACGAAAAGATAGATAATTTAAAACAAGCTAGCGAACTTTACTTTGTCTTAATATGCATTTTACTTACGATAATAAAAATACAATCATTATAAGTGATAATAGAATATGTAAGATTTCTTATTATAGTCTGAGATGGCTAGACAGAATGGCACCAGTTGCTTACAAAACTTATTTTACTGGCTTGGCACTAAACTACGATGACCTACATACACATCAGAAAAACAAAAGAGTGATGCCTATTCGTCTTTTTAAGATCAACAACCAAGATTTATTAGTGAAAAAACGAAACAAATCTTATTTAAAATTATTAATATTACAATAATATCTATAAAGTAAATCATCCTTAATTCGTTGTTTAAGGAAAAGAAACAGAAATAAGAATAAGTTTAAAAGGAATAATATAATTTACTTCGACTTAGTCTTAAACGAAATATTAGATAAAAGCAAAATCATGTACACCATTTTAATGAAAATATCGTCTGTCTCCTTTTTATCATATCCTAATTGAAAGTGATAGAAAGAGATGATGGCACATTATAGTCATAAAAATAATGTAAGTACATATAATTATATTTCCTAGTTTATTCCTGGAAGGCGCGTACACATTCCATGACGCTCACAAAAGCGTTAAATCACACATAACCTTACCATGACCTTCACGTGTTTAAATTAAAATTTCACTAAATGGCCATGTCCTTCAAAGACTAAATTGCCTGGCAATTGTATAACTAAAGCTAAGTACGTCTTTCGCTGTGAGTTCGCGTCCAACGCGCCTACAGAGTGCACGTGTGGCACGCGTACTGCTTGCGCTTAGCTATGGAATGCGTAAGCGTGTGATGTGATATCTTATGAGTTATCTACATATTATGTGCAGGAGATGGTGACCATACTAGAGTGTCAGTTCTGTTTGGTCCAGATTTAATTCTTGTCTTGTCTGGATTGATTAAGACTTTGGTGTCTGGGTGGAACCGGACACATGTTATACCTATGTGTCTACGTGTGATGGTAGTGTTTTGAAGTGCGAGGAGTAAAAAGCAGTGTGGTCTTACGCATTGTGTGATTAATTGGCGACCTGGTGGAACCGGGGATACACTACGCCATCGGCGCGTATTGCGTCATCCAAGGGCGTGGAGGAATAAGCTGTGTTGGGTATACACATTGGTACAAGGGATAGAGACCCATTGTGTGTGTGTGTCAGTTGCGGCTGGGTGTAATTGGTGGTACACTATTTGTGTGTGTGATTGCGTCATCTCGACTAGCGGCGGTGATTTTAGCTTAAGTGTATGAATTTTAAGTGTGTATAGATTAAGATAGTTTATAGAATTTATATTGTTTAGATAGTAAGCTTTCTCTTTTCTTTTTTTTTTAAATTTCTTTTGGTAATGGGTCTTACATTAATTAGTGTAACACTGTAAGACACATTACTGGACGGGCAAGGCCAGGTCTCCATAAGGGGCCTGGACCAATTTTTTTTTGTCGGCAAAATGGCTGAGTGTGACAAAAAGTGTAGGTCTCGCTCTAGATCCCGAAGGCGGGAATTTTTGCGTGACCCGTCGCCCTCCACTGTTGTGGTGAAGGCGATTAAGAAGAAGGCTGCGAAACACGCTGTTGGCCTTGAGGAGGCTGAGCGGGAGATGGTGGAGCAAGTGGCTCGTTCCACCTTGGAACGCCAATTGAGGAGTGCACGTCGGGAGGTTAGGCGTAAGGAAGAGGTGGATGTCTCTGAGGCCGCCTCGGGTGCTGCCTTAGAGGCTGAGAGGGCTAATAACATAAATGATGTAGTATTTAAAGAGGTGCCTGAATTAAGGGAACGGATGGTAGCTCGGGTTCGCCGTATTGTCGAAATTGCGGCGAAGTCGAATAATTTAAAAGGTGACTTTGTCCGAGACCTCAAGGTCGCAGCAAAAGAGCTAGGTGAGATAGTGGAAAGTCTTGCTGAGCGGTGCTTGGAGGGTGATGAGGGACGGCGTCTCGAAAGAGATAATATCCGGTTGAGGGCACGAGTGTCTGACCTTGAGTCAGAAATTGTTGCCCTCAGACGGGACTTTACCGAGCGTACAGCCCGCGCTGTAGAACAAGAAAGGGAAATGATGGCTCTGAGAATGGAGGTGTCGGGAGGTATAAGCAAGCAGTCGGATGAATTAGCGGGTTTATCGGTGAATGGAATCCGCGAAATTATGGCGGGGTTCGTATCAGAAATAAAAGGGGATTTGTTGGCCGAAATCATGCGGGCAGTGGGAGGCATGATGGATGCTAAGCTCGATGGAATTGGAGATCGTCTCCTCCCGAAGCCGACCATTCGTCCTCCACTGGCGGCTTCGCGGGTGGCGGATGTAGGTCACATTGGCGGAGTCGAGGGGTCTGCTGCGCGGAGGGAGACATATGAGGTGGGCAATGTTGCTATGGAAGGGGTGACTGAGAATTGGTCGACGGTGACGGGGAAAAAGGGAAAGGGAAAAAAATCAAAGGCGGGGTCCGCATCTAAGCCCTCTTGTGGGACATCTGGTGTGGCGTCCTCTGCAACGCCCCTGGTGGTGGCCGTGCCCCCTGATCCTTTGCAGCTGCCAGTTGGAGGACAATCCCAAGCACAACCTGGACTGAGGCAACAGGGTCTTGGGGATGCAAAGTATGGGCAGGTTGAACGCAGTACTGCGCGGGTGCTCGTGGAGCCTACCACTGCCGCAGTTGTTTTAACGTTGCGGAAGGAGGCGGCAGAGAGGGGACACACGTACGCCGCCCTTTTGTCCAGAGCCAAGCAGGACATCAGCTTATCAGGTTTGGGCATTGAAAGGGTGAGCGTGCGTACAACTGCTACAGGGGCGCGGATGTTAGAGATTCCTGGTTCCCAGAGGGGGGAAAAGGCCGACCGCCTTGCGGAGTGCCTTCGGGAGGTGCTGGCGGACGTGGCTCGGGTGGAGAGACCAGTCAAATGTGCGGATCTTTACATCCGAGACCTTGACGATAGCGTAACAGTTGAGGAGGTGGTGACAGCCGTGGCAGCTAAGGGTGGTTGCTCTGCTCACCAAATTAAGCCTGGGCAAATTCTTAGGCGTGGCAATGGTATGGGGGACATTTTTATCTTATGTCCGATCTCTGCTGCCAAAAAGGTAGCCGAAGGGAGGCTTCTTATTGGATGGAGCTCGGCCAGAGTAGAAATACAGGAAGACCGACCTCTAAGATGTTTTAAATGTATGCGACTGGGACATACAAGAGAATTGTGTACATCAGACGTGGATCTAGGAATGGCCTGTTATAGGTGCGGGAAGGTTGGGCATAAGGCCGGTGAGTGTGGTTTGCAGTCACACTGCGTGGTCTGTGCTTCGGCTGGAATACCTGCGGGGCATAAGATGGGTGGACGGGCCTGCAAGCCTCCACCGGTTAGCAAAGGGGGTTTTACTGGGGCTGCGGCGCATCCGTCGCCAGAGGTGTTCCTCCCTGGGGAGTCTGGTACAATGTCTGATTAATATGGATCAAAGTTGCACCAGCTTCCTACAAGGGAACCTCAACCATTGCGCTGCTGCGCAAGACTTGTTCTTGCAGTCCATGGTGGAGTTGGGAGTGAAAGTTGCGGTTGTTTCGGAACCATACTACGTGGCCCAGCGGAGCCACTGGAAGGGAGACACTTTGGGGCTGGTGGCTGTTATTGTCAGTCCGACGGGTATGGCTATTACCCTTAGAGAAAGGGGGCCTGGGTATGTCATGGTTGATTGGGGGCCTTGTACGGTGGTGGGCACCTATTTCTCCCCTAACAAGCCGCTTCGGGATTTCGAAAGCTTTATTGGAGACTTAGGTCTTGCGATCCAGCGGGCTATGCCCAGGCCAGTTATACTGATGGGGGACTTAAATGCTAGGTCGACCGCCTGGGGTGACACTTATGTTAATCCCAGGGGGCCGCTTCTGGAGGAGTGGGCGGCAGAGTTAGGGCTTCTTTTTATTAATAGGGGGACGGAGCCTACATGTGTACGACCACAGGGAGTGTCACGGGTAGATGTCACGCTTGCCTCCTCAAACTTCGCATGGAGGTTGTCTAGATGGGAGGTAATCAGGGATTTGGAGACATTTTCAGATCACCGCTACATTAGGTTTGTCGTTAATGCTTCTGTAGGGCCACCTCTGAGGCCACGGACCAGTCGTCGGACTTTTCCGCGCTGGACCGTTGGTCGACTTAACCGGGAGCGAGCGGAAGAGGTTGCCATTGTTAAAGCGTGGTGTGCGGATTCGACCCCGGTTGAATGCGTGGAGGAGGGCGTTCGCAGACTCCAACGGAACATGACTGAGGTGTGCAACGCCTCCATGCCTAAGTGGAGACCGCCACCTCAGCGAAAGGCAACCTACTGGTGGACGCGGGAAATCGAAGACTTTCGCAGGGTATGTAGTGGTGCTAGGCGGGCCTATCTTAGGAGCTGCCGACGAAGAAGTGATGATCCGCAGGTTAGAGAGGGGTTGCGGTTGGTTTACTGTAGACACAAGAAGGTTCTTCAAGTGGCCATCTTAAACGCCAAGAATGAGGCACATAAAAAGTTCTTAAAGGAGTTAGACAGTGATCCATGGGGGCGCCCTTACCAAGCAGCTCGGAAAAGGCTAAAGGGCGCAGGGGCTCCCCTAACGGAGACTCTTGAGCCCGCCTTGCTTGATAGGGTGATTTCGGGGCTTTTCCCTCTGCCTCCGAACATCGTCCCTCCGAGAATGGTGACCTCGGTGGTGGATGGGGACGTCGATAGAGAGCAAGCTCCTGAGGTGACTGACTCCGAAATAGAGTCCATACTTTGTCGCCTGAAGAGCAGAAAGAAGGCACCAGGCCCAGATGGCTTGCATGCTAGGGTCCTGGCGGTAACTTTTCCTTACATGGGGGAAAGCATTCGGGGTCTGTTTGACTTATGTTTACGTAGTGGACGGTTCCCGACGGCATGGAAGGAAGGCCAATTGTGTCTCATCCGAAAAGAAGGTCGTGCGCCGAACAGCCCTGGAGCTTACCGGCCCATAATTCTCTTAGACGAAGCCGGTAAGGCGTTGGAATGGATTATTGCCTCTCGTTTGGGCCGTCACCTCTCGATCGTGGGGCCGGACCTGGACGAGGCCCAATATGGCTTCCGGGCTGGACGCTCTACGATCGATGCTCTCATGGACCTAAAACAGTACACCAAGAGAGTAGTCGAGCGGGGTGGGAGGGCGTTGGCAGTGTCTCTTGACATTGCTAATGCCTTTAATAGCCTTCCATTTGGCGTGATCAGGGAGGCCCTTGAATTTTTCGGGGTTCCCCTGTACTTGCGCCGAATAGTAGGGAGCTATTTGGAAGGACGACAGGTGGCAATTGTGAACGGACAGGGTGAAATCGTTCGCCATCCGGTGTTGTGCGGGGTTCCACAGGGATCAGTTCTGGGACCGTTTCTGTGGAATATTAGCTATGATTGGGTGCTGCGAGGTGCACTGCTTCCTGGGATGCGCCTCTTCTGCTATGCAGATGACACTCTAGTCGTGGCGAGTGGAGGGTCATTTGGGGAGGTGGCTCAGCTTGCGATGGCCGGTACTAGGCTGGTTGTTGGGCGGATCCAAGCCCTGGGTCTCAGGGTGTCCCTTGACAAAACGAAAGCCCTGCTATTTCATGGCCCGAGGATGGGTCCTCCTTCGGGGGCGGCATTGGTGGTTGAAGGCGTTAGGATTTCAGTGGCCTCCTCCATGAAGTATCTAGGTCTTGTTCTAGATGGTCGCTGGAATTTCGAGCCCCATTTTAAATCTCTCGAGGGGAGACTTGTGAGGGCGGCAGGAGCACTTGGCAAGCTCTTGCCTAATCTTGGAGGCCCATGCCAGAGCGTGCGCCGGCTGTACTGCGGAATCATTCGCAGTATGGCCCTGTACGGGGCCCCCATTTGGGACGACGCGCTGATCAGGCGGACGAACCGTATGCTTATACGGAGGCCGCAACGAGTGATTGCGGTTCGGGCAGCTCGCTGCTACCGTACCGTATCGTTCGGGGCGGCCTGTGTGTTAGCTGGTACTCCTCCTTGGGAGCGGGAGGTGGAACTTATCGCTGCCTTATATCGTGCGAAGGCCGAGGTAATAGTTAACGGGAACGTCACGTGGGGGGAAATAGTGGGGCATATGAGGCGTCATGCCAGAGAAATTCTTTTCGAAAGGTGGTTTGACGATCTAGCAACGCCCCGCGCTGGTGCATTGACAATAGAGGCAATTCGCCCAGTCTTAAAAGATTGGGCGAATAGGCGTTGGGGTGCTGTGACGTTTCGGCTTTCGCAGGTACTGTCTGGCCATGGATGCTTTGGGCGGTATCTGCATAAGGTGCCTAGAAGGGAGGTGCATCCGTTATGCCACCATTGTGGCGCTCCAAATGACACGGCGGAGCATACTGTGGCTGAGTGTGTCACCTGGACAAGGGAGCGTCATGACCTGGTATCAGTCATAGGGTCGGACCTCTCTTTACCGGGTATTATTTTAGCTATGTTAGGAAGTGAGGAGGCCTGGAGTGCAATGGTTACCTTCTGTGAGCATGTAATGCTGCAGAAGGAGGCAGCTGAGCGATTGAGGGAGAGGTCTGGGGATGACCGTAGACTGACCGGTAGTTCAAGGCTGGGGGCTCGACCTCGAGTGGCCCGGAACCGCAGGTCTTGAATGAGCCCTCTATGTCGGATATAAGCCCGGGTCCCTTGGGTAGAATGCCTAGCGAACCCCGAGGGCCCATATGAAGGGCGTGTGAAGGGCTGAGGTGTTTTTAGTGGGTGGGGTCTCGCTACCCCTCTGAATAGCAGAGGGTTTTGAGTGTAGACCCAGCCCCACAGTCCCCGCGTCAAGCTCGACATCGTTGATGCGGGCCTGCGTTAGCGCATTTTCACCTCGTATAAAAAAAAAAAAAAAAAAAAAAAAAAAAAAAAAAAACGTCTTTCGCTGTAGCATAGAGCAGTGATTACCTAGTGTGGCTTCAGCGTGTGACTCATCCCTAAGGTCGAAGGTTCGATCCCAAGCTGTGCACTATTGAATCTCTATGTGTGCATTTCATATTTGCTCGGTATAGAACGGTGAACAACATCGGGAGGAGACCGCCTTGCATCAGACCCAAAATCTCGACGGCGTGTTTCAGGCACAGCTCAGTATAGATACCTTGCCTATTAGTTTGACACAGGATCGTGAAATACATACATAAATCTAAAGTCCAGATCTGAAAAAGTCTGCGGTTTTACCTGACGTACTACAACCTACGTCTTCTTATATCTCAGTGAATACATATAGTAATAGAAACTTATAGTATGTTATAACTCTATTCATTATGGTCGTTAAATTTATGAACATCTTAAGATTCTCTACTCAGCTCTGTCATCGAGTTTATCAGTTGTAAAGTTTTTAAAGATGCATACAAGAATAATAGTCGGTGACGGCGTAGTCTTGCTCTTTTATCGAATTTTGTAAACGTTTTTGACATTCATAAACCCTAAGACGCATTTAAACTGAATAAACGTATTTTGATTTTTTTTGATTGAGTCATAAAATGAAATACATAAATCTACGTTTATAAATTACACATCCTTTTAAATGGTTAATATGTACGGAAATGTATGGGGTGTTAAAACCTTCAATCAGTGGCTTTACCTGCATGTATACAACCTACGGGCAGGGCAGTGCCCCGTCTAAATCGAATAAAACGTCGTACCATATTTTCTCGAACCCATTTACGGCATTTAATTCGTAACTTCATTGCGGATAAAGATTGAAAGTTAAAATAATGCTTTATTAAAACGAAACGTGTTGTTAGACTTATTTTAGATCTTATTATCGAAATTGGTAATTGGTATGAGTTCACCTTACTTCGTCTTGTCACCTCTTGTCTTGTTGTGTCTTGTCGTGTCTTGTAGTGTCTTGTCATATTTTGTCATTTCTGATGTTTATCCCAACTTAACAAAGCATGTCTTGCATGCAATTTAACCTAAAGTACATGAGATAAACGATAAACAGCGATAGATAAACTCTCCATTAAGCTAGTTACTACTAATGTGGTTTTTATTGATCAAATTGTAAATTATATTAGAGTCTTCTAATATAATTTACAATTGAGGTCGGTGTATAAAATTTCAATCCAAACACATATTGAAATATTTTTATAGAATAATAGAATTTTCTATTTACGGTGAGAATAAAAGTTAATTCTATCTAGTAGAAAATGTAATAGCAAGCTCTGTTTTATTTTAAAAGTAGGGTTACTTTTATGCATCTAAAATATGATAGCAAAGTAATTAAAATTTTCTGCGTTTTTACTTATTGTAAAAGAATATTTTACAGAAGTATTGTCTTTTGCTTACCCTAGTATTGCTTAACCGGTAAATAAATTGTTTAACCGTTTTTGGGACTGTGGAGTCAAAGTATAGTTTATAATATTGTTTGTAAAATAAGTTATAGATTCAGTTTTTAACATTAATTCTTAATTATATAATGATTTATATAGTCATAAGTAAACCAGAAAATACTAAATTTGCTGGAGATTAAAGGGCAGTGTTATTTAAAGAAAGATTTAAGATCCGCAAAAACATAAAATCTGCGCCAAGATTGGTTTATCTTACTTTCTAAGTTAGTTAACCAATAGAATTACCTACTTCGCAGCTTTATAACATGAAGACGGGTCAACTTTCCTTTCCTCAGATTGCAAAGTTATCCAATTATAATTTAATCTGAATATTTGTGAAATATTTCTTGAAAATATTTTTAAATAGAAATTAATTATCCGGAAAGTTTCTTTTGATGCTCATTAAAGATTAATTCGTGACCTCGTACGTCTAGTTAGAATAGCAGAGGTAGGCCATTCAAATAAAATACACTTTTCACGGAATCACGAGTATATAAAAACGTTAAAAGTATTTAACGTTTTTATATTTTAATATAAGACCATCACAGGCACGCCTCAGTCAATAGCCGCTTGTTCAAAGAGAAGCTTCACACATTCTCGCGTAAAACAATATCAGAGCCTCGACCTTTTACGTCTCTATTTTCCAACTAGGAGGTAGATCGACGAAAGCCCTTCTCTCAGGTCCCCCTCTGGGAGTCTTGCCCTATCAGCACTTATTAGCAGAGGTATTGCCTGGTATTAGTTAAGATTTCCCCCTCGAATATAAACAAATAGAATCCTCCAGGTTCAACTAATCGTAACCTATGTAGGCGCCTTCAAATATTGTTTCATCGAAACAAGGCAAAAAGCTTCGTCATATTTTCTTTTCGATTCCGCCTTAAAGCTCCCTCGGCTGTAGTTAACTAGAATATTAATACATTATTAAGGAAATATTATCTTTAGAGCTTTGCTTTTTTAAGGAAAGTTTCTTTAGGTGCCTTTGGCGAAGCATTTAAACTAAGACAATTTGAGTAGGTATATATTAATTGCTATCCTAATGGTTAATCGTGACATTCTTAAAACATGACATAAATTTATTGGTACACCTGTTAAATATAGTAAAGTTGTTTATAAATCAGACTAGTGCTACATTAATATCTTAACAGACACATACAATTATCAAAATTTCAAAGTCAGTGCCAATAAATAAATCTATATAAATTAAAAGGAATCGCAAAATATGTTGCTGTGCGCATAACTCGAAGACGGCTAGACCAATTCCAGTATTTTTTTATTTTGATTCCTTGAACTCTGAAAAAGATTTTTTTTTTTATAGAACGGGGGGCAAACGGGCAGGAAGCTCACCTGATGTTAAGTGATACCGCCGCCCATGGACACTCTCAATGCCAGAGGGCTCGCGAGTGCGTTGCCGGCCTTTTAAGAATAGGTACGCTCTTTTCTTGAAGGACCCTAAGTCGAGTTGGTTCGGAAATACTTCAGTGGGCAGCTGGTTCCACATAGTGGTTGTGCGCGGCAAAAACTGCCTTGAAAAACGCTCAGTTGTGGAACGGCGAACGTCGAGGTGATACGGGTGGAATTTCGTATTCTGTCTCGACGTCCGATGATGAAATTCAGCTGCAGGTATTAATCCGAACAACTCCTCTGAACACTCTCCATGGTGAATGCGGTAGAAGATGCAGAGTGACCCCACATCTCTACGCAACGCCAAAGGATCAGGCCGCTCGGAGAGGGATTGGTCATCGACGATTCGAACCGCTCTGCGTTGTATACGGTCAAGTGGAAAGAGCTGGTACTGGGGAGCCCCCGCCCAGAGGTGAGAGCAGTACTCCATGTGGGGCCGAATTTGCGCTTTATATAGTTGCATGCGGTGGCCCGGAGTGAAGTACCGCCTCGCCTTGCTGAGCACACCAAGCTTTTTGGAGGCTAATTTAGCCTTTCCCTCCAAGTGACCGCGAAACTGTACGTCGTTTGATATGTCAACGCCAAGTATGCTGGCTGTGGCTTTAAGAAGAGTGTTTTCGAAAAGAGGAGTAGCAACAAAGGGTGTTTTTTTAGCGGAAAACGCGCAAACTTGTGTCTTCTTGGGGTTAAATTGTACTAGGTTTTGTCTGCCCCAGTCTGAGACTCCACGTAGTAGAGTTTCGACTTCAGACACAAGTTTGTTCCGGTACTCATCAACAACTGCCCGAGAAATACCTGCCCGGCCAGTGTAAAGAATATCCCCAGTGCTGTCATCCGCATAGCAGTGAATGTTGCTAAGTTGCAACATATCATTGATATGCAGAAGAAATAGGGTCGGGGATAGAACACAGCCTTGTGGGACCCCAGCGTTCACGGGTTTAAGGTCGGAACATGCTCCGTCGATGACGACCTTGATGCTCCGATCGGCCAGAAAGCTGGAGATCCAATCGCATAGTTTCTCGGGAAGCCCATAGGCTGGAAGCTTCGAGAGCAGTGCTCTGTGCCACACCCGATCAAATTTCGCTAAGTCCAAACTTACCGCCAGCGCCTCCCCCTTGGACTCAATTGCCTCTGCCCATCTATGGGTAAGGTATATGAGGAGGTCACCAGCTGAGCGACCACGACGAAAGCCGTACTGAGAATCGAAGATTCTACTGGAGAGAAAAATAAGAAAAAAATGCACGTAAAACCCTAAAAATCAGATTATATTCCGGAACAACGAACATCCTCTATGGGATAGAATATAATGTTCAATATGTTGGTAACGTAACTACAAAAACGGTAAGCTAGGTGAAAAAATCATATTATGGCGTAACGAAGTTCGTGGGATCCGCGGTTACTTCACAAACGAAGAAAAATCCTTATGCCAAAACTTAAAATTAAATTTAAATAATGTTCACGTATTAACAAATCTATCAAGTGTTCTAAAATCAAATATATCTTATAAAGATACATGGCTGTAGCGCTTATTAGCCTCTAAAATGTTCGAAATTCAATTTATATATATCCGCAAAGAATTCCCAATAACATCAGTAATGATCAAATTGTTAGTACGTTGTTATTCAGAACACACGTGGGAGCTTGTTTATTTGAGAAACCGAGTGTGTACAAGTGCTGCAAACGAAACGAGTACATCGAAGCGGCTAACTTGGCTATCCTCCACGGACATGATTTAAATGTTTTTATTTAACGAAGGAACGCTGGTTAAAATATTTGTAGTTAAAATTATGTTGGTTAAAAAAAATATTTTACCCAACCCAAAAAATCAATTGAGGAATGCTGGAGCTTCAGATTGGGACTCTCATCCGTGAGGTCGTTGGTTCGAATCAAGCCTGTGCACAAATGGACTTTCTGTCTTTATGCGCATTTAAGGCTCGCTTTGACTGTGAAGGAAACAGGCACTCCTTAGAGCCAAAAATTTGACGGCGTTTGTCAGGCACAAAAGGCTGATCAGATACTTGCCTATTTCCAAAAGCAAATGATGATGAGACCAGACCTGAACGATTGTAAATTGTAATACCAATGTTCTCATATAAAATTAGAATTAGAAGAACTGTAAACCTTAATTGCCATACAAAAGGTGTTTTTCCTAAACAGTTCCAGATTGATTTTTGGCACAGCCAATTTCTCCCGACGTCTGCTTCTTACTTCTACTTCTACATACAATTTAAAAAATATATATGTTTCTGTGCACGAATAAAGACATTTCTAAAATATACATACAGGGAAGAGGTACAATTTTGAGCGTCTTAAATAAACATACGCAACTATCAAGACAGTTTGCTCCACAAATTGCTCTTATACATTTCTTTTGAGCCTTAAATACCCTATTTACTTATGTCATTATCCTATCCACGTGGTTCTAACCTTTTATATTTGTTATTTATTTATTGTATACATAATTTAAAATAAGCAAGTTTACAATAGTGTGACATAACACAAAATTATAATTATCAAGAACTTGTTTACGAGAAATCCCACCACTATTTACGTATCTATGTGTCGATAAACTATTTCCCAAAGGAAAATTGAGACATTACGACTAAGTGTTCTAAGAATGTAGGAAACATGTTGGGAATTACTACTAATCTGTGTGTTCGGGTGGCTTATTCCTTACACTACTCGATTAAGCGCTGATAATACTCGTAAGCACTTAATTCAACAAACATACATGTCTAGATAAATGTAAATTTGCAATATTAATTATTAAGCTCCATTGAATTTAGTGAAATGTATAAACAAACCAGAAATAAGAAATATCTGAATTAAGTGTCTATCGTCATAAAGACGAGTAATAAAATTAATACTATATATATAAATATAACTTAAAGTATGTTAAAAAAGTTCTTCCTTAAAACTTTTCCTAATTAAATTCTGGGGGCCAACCATGAGCTTTCTTAAAAGAGTCCAGTTGAGATGCTGATGAGTTCAGGTTCCTAAATTTTGTCGTACCTTGACCTCGTATAACAAGGCCCAACGAAAGAACGAGAAATAAATTCCAAAATATTTGAATGAATGAACGAAATCTGATTATAACCTGAGGTCACGTGGTATGAATAAGCGATGCATTTCAGTTGTAGGTTGTCAATAAGAGCTTATGGCATGCCCCCTGCATAAATTACCCTCTAAGTACTCGCTTAAGGGTCGTATATATGCTTCTCAGCCGAGCGAGTACATTACATAAATTAAAGCACATTTATATATATATATAAATAATAAATTCACAAAAACATCCGCTATTCTGACGCTTTAAAAATACTTACTAAAAATATAACTCTATTATGATACAAGGCATCTTACGATACCAAAAATTACTTACATATTTTGTTCATCGCGCTAAGAATACTTACGAAATATTACTTTTAGAAGCTTTTTTAAGCCCGATGAGATTATAACTAGCCGATAGCATTCAATGGCGGTTGTTGAACTTTATTGAACTCTTAAATTATTTAATCCCCATCATATTTAACGAAATTTCTTTTAAGGTAAATTGTTCAATCGCCTCTAAAAGTCTGGGAACTTTAGCCATAATATAAAATTGTTCGGATATTTTTAAAGCCAATTTCATTAAAAAACCCGCAAACTTTAGAAGATGTAAGTTCATGAGCGTACCAATCGTGAGAAACAAAGAATTTGATGGCATTATACTAAAATATATATAAATTAAGTTTCGCACTCTCGCACTTTTTCAAAATATTTTTGTTTACGTTTTATATATAGTAGGGTTGCCTTAAAAGATTGCCTATGATCACGATATGGCCACCCGTTTCACAATTTTTTTCTTTTTTTTCAGTTTATAGTAATTATTTAATTCATGTTCAAAAAAGTGAAAATAAAGTTAGTACCGTATTTGTTACTATAGACTTCAAATAAGACACCTTTGTATAAAAGTGTAATTTGATTTTTGAAGTTATACTTCTTTAGACGCGTTATGAAAAATTTATGAGAGTGAAATTTTGCGATGCGCGCGCACCGTGACACAAAATTATCAGAGATGGGAATAAGACAATCTACAAGTAAAAAGAAATGGAAAATGCGTGACATTAGCAGCTATGCCAAGAATTTTGAATGACCATAATGACATTTGTAGTACCTTTTAAACAAATAAAGGAGTTTTAATTATTTTTTCAAAGAAATTTAGCAATGCTTTTTCACAAAGACCTATTGTTACTTAATTAAAAGGTTATGAAACATACCTAGTTATTAAATTGAATTAATAATATAATAAAATAATAATTATTATTAATATTAATTAATAATTAATTGAATAACTAAATATTAAATATTGTTAAATTATTAACGCTAAATATTTATTATTAATTATTTAATATTTAAAAAAATAAAGAAAGCCAAAGAAGTATAACTTCTTACGCGCGTACATAAGTACACGCACCATTTTTTTTACTTCTAAAAAAGTAAAGATTTCTTTAAATTTTTACATTAATCTTAATTATGTTACCCATAACAACAAATACCAGCAAAGTAAATTCAAATGGAATATAGTTTCAGCTATTAAATCCGAGATTATTCACTAAATTTAACATAACTTCTCAAGTATCCAACAAAGTGTCAATGTTTTATTATTTCTAATCTGATTTGGAATAGCGCCTGCTTTAAGGCAATACGGCTTTATAGCTTATAGCTGTCTGCGTCGCAAATGGCTCAAACCGTAATTACCATGAAATTATGTGATCGGCGAACACAACGTTCTATTAACGATGGTTGAATGAACTTGTTTGACTGAAAATACATTGTTAAATCATAATGAGACTTTACAGGTTGATAAATAGTCCTGAAACTCGTTGAGAGTTGAGTGCATTGTAATTATTTCAGATAACGTTTACAGTAGGGGCGTGGTTCAGTTTAAAAAAAGAATATTAAAGGATTATACACTATACAGTTTGCTTAATAGATTCCTATTGAAAGATTTAGCGGCATGTAATTTTTAATCACTAGAGATTTTAATAATTTTTCAATTAAGCTATTTCTACCACAGGAATGATGCCTAAATGTCCTTTTTAGAGTAGTTCTGCCCTGCGATTCTGTAACTCACTTTTCGAACTCACACAGCGGTTTTCGCATCGGCGGTCGCTCTCAAATCAGTCGTGAAGCAGTTATTTTATGATTTGGCATTCTGAAAAGGTGGGAACTTGTAGTTTATTGTTTATTAGAATGCCAAATCATAAAATAACTGCTTCACGACTGATTTGAGAGCGACCGCCAATGCGAAAACCGCTGTGTGAGTTCAAAAAGTGAGTTACAGAATCGCAGGGCTGTACCTCTCGGAAGGAGGAAATAAATGGAAGCATTTGAATAATTGAACCTTACCTGGATATTTTTACAATAATACAATATTATTAGCTAATCGTTAGCTTATTATAACAAGCGTAAGGCCTTAAGTATCAATCAATAAAAAATAGTATGTTAGTCATCGCCATCTAAAATATATTCAAAGGAATTAATCCTAAATCAACGCAGTCGCCGTGTTCGATAAAGTTCCGGTCCATAAGTCAGAAAAGTTAGAAATTAAATGGTATTAGCTTAGTCTAATCACTACCGAGGGAGCTCTCCATCTAGCTTTACCTCGAGTATCAACCCTTTCTCTGCACGCCCTTCTTTGAGAACCTTCTTGAATGCAAATAAGCATTTGGAATGCCTTTACAACGGTGAAGCGCTCTTTATTGAAGCCTGTTCGAACACATATACGATTTTAGTAATATACACCTCAACCACCATGTTTATTGTCTTTTGAAGGGTTTTATTTTTTCGAATGAGTATGTAAATAATACAGTATTTTATAATGGTAACGTCTTTTTTACAGGCTTTATATTAGCTTCACCTGTATGTATGTATGTACTACGACTCGTATGACTCCTTCGGACTCGATTTTGACCCACTTTTAACGGACAGATTTAATTCAAACTTTGCGCACCTGTCAAAGATCGATGACAATGCAATAATCCGAAAAAAAAATAAAAAAAATAAAAAAATAATAATAGTTTAAAAAAACAAAAAAACACGACGTTGCTCGATAGACGAAAAATATGGCACAGAGCGCCCCACGCTTTTACACAATAATACCAGTATTTTTTGTTCATTACCATACCAGCCTAAATTAGGAATTATTACCACAACGCATCGCAATAAATATAGCAGACTAACTTCAGAATTGTGCCGAGAAACCACAGAAACGACAAAGCAGTATTTGGTCGCTTCCAATAACAACTAAAATCAGTGGTGCTATAACCTCTTTAAGTCTGGGTCTCAGATTTCTGAATCTGTTTCATCTAAATAGGCCAGTAGGTAATCAGCCTCCTGTGCCTGACACACGCCGTTGACTTTTTGGGTCTAAGACATGTCAGTTTCCTCACGATGTATTCCTTCACTGAAATCTGAAATCAAGTCCATTGGTGTATAACCGGGGATCGATTTTACGACCTCAAGGATGAGAGTCACACGCTGAAGTCACTAGGCCAACACTGCTCAATAACAACTATTCAATTGTTTTCTTTGTTATATTCTTGAAAGGTCAATTTACTTAAGAATTAGACTTTGTAGACGTTCGGCAATGGCTAGTACTAATAAGATTAAGAAAATAACGCCCTGGTGCAGTATAATTAGTATCGCTACCTCGCGGCGTCTCATTTATCCTTCCCCGTCGGGAGATGGGTCAGCTAGCAGTAAATCTACGAACCTGAGCGTTGTCTTTGTAAACTTGAAAATCTAATTACATTTACAGCTCTGCTTAAGTTCACCTTTCCTCTTGAATTTGCATTTTTACGGATTCGCTTAATGAGCCTGTTTTGCTTTGTATAGGAAGGATTTAAAGTGGTCTACAGTAAAGTATTATTGGTTAAAACCGTGTTGTTTTACAATTTATTTCTCTTCCGTTCTACGCCTTTGAATTGAGAACTGGCACTAAATGTAAAATTAAAAGCATTTAATATATATTTCTTTTTTGACGTTCATAAGTTTACATAGTGTTACCTATATGAATAAACGATTTTGACTTTTGAATTATGTTTTTGAGTTAACCCTGGAAAGATAGTCTGCGTAAAATTTACGCATGCGTTTTCGAATAATTGCTCTATCTTTCTAATTAGCGCGAACCCATAGCTGTGCGTTTAGGACATTTCATTCGTCGTTGGGAGCTGCCGCGTGACGTAAGTGTCAATAAGGTAAGTGCCACCGATTTTGAAATATAACGACCGCGTGAGTCAAAATTACGCATGATTATCTTTATCGTGACTTTTATGATTTTGGCTTATATGACAGTTTTAGTACTGTTTTAATACTTTATATCATAACTAATATTATAATTTCATTTTTAAAGATATTGAGGCAAATATATATCACAATGGGGAGTATCAATTTAAACGAACACGAAATCCTGGCCGCTCTTATGCAAAGTGATGACGAGCTTCCGTGTGAGGACACCGACAGTGAAGTAGCGGACCACGTTTAAAGTTTTCTTTTTTTTTAAGTAAAAATAAAGGAGTTTAAAAAATTATCTGCAGTATTAATTATTCTAATATATCGCACATCGGCAACGAGAGTGTCACAACACAAGAAATGTAGTTTTTGGGAAATGACGATTTATTTATTTTTTAAATTTAGAACTCCATTTATTTTTTGCTGGAAAAGCATATCGGAGAACTTATGATATATTTAAGAAGATTATTTAATGCTCTATTAGGTTTTTATGTAAATTAAAATCTAAAGATATTTGTTCTATTTTTTATTTATTTTTTACTTTTAAATTCCTCTAATGTGTCACTTTTTCAGAAAAAAATATCAAAAATTTCATAAAATGAAACACTTTTATTTGTTAATTCTTTTTATTGTTTTTTTATAAGTAAATCAAATAATATTTAACAATATCTTTGTAGGTAGTTATTACCAGTTATATAAGAAACAAGTAAGATATTAAAACTATTCATATAACATCAAAATGGCGTATATTTTGCGATATAGTTTTTAACGACAAAAATCGCTGGAATTCAGGAATTTTAGTCAAGTTGTACGGTCTTCCTTTTTTCTTCGCTGACCTGATCACTTCAGCGTACTGGTTTGGCACGTAAATAGGCCCAGAATTAAACCTTTTCGGTATGTTTTTCAATGGTAGAATGGATAGCATCACCTTCATTTTGTGTATGTCCGGTTATCAGAAACTTGAGATATACTTTTAATACTTACACAGGAAAAACTAATATAAAATAAATCTGTTTTTGTTTTGGCCACTGCAATTACCTGGACCATACTAAGACGTAGTTTTACTTCCAATGCATTATAGTACGCATGAGCCAATTTCATCGGACCCACGATTAGCTTCCCCTTCATGCCAGAAATAACATTCGTTTCTATCAGTACTTAATTGTGAAATCGTTAAGTTAAAATAAATTAATTTTGATTTATAATGAAAATTTAGGTGTTTTCACGAGGAAGCTGCAAAACAGCTTGTAAGTCATATACAGCTACTACAAAATCTTGACTGATATTTCCTTTACCACGTCCTTTTTCTTCTATAAGTTTTCAATATTTCAGCTTTAAGTTTTCTTTTGCACTACCTTCGGCAATTTCATAATTTGTGCAAAGTTCACAGCGGTCTTTCTTTGTCGCAACAAAACTTATGTTTAAGTTTTTTTTAAAGATTCTAATACATTGTCTCATTAGCGTAAGGTTGTTGTTTTGATTCACAATCCTTTTTATAGTCTCTCTAGTCTGCAGCTGTCTTACCACCTTCTATGAATTTTCGTTTTGTATATCAGTTATTTCTTCCTGGCTATTACAAATAAATCTTCTTCTTAGCATACCTAGATCAATAATAAACGCTATCGACACTATTTTCGATAAAATCGCCTTCATTCTAATCTATACTTACACTCACCATCCTTAATAATGAAATATTCACCTTTGCGTACTAAGTTATCTAAATTATTATTTTGTAGACTAAATTGTTTAAAACTTGTAGATTCAGTTTATTGGTATTATTGATATTTTCTCTAAACGCTTCAGATTCATCTATGCCAACGGATACTTCTGGAGTGTCATTGTGTTAAACTAAATCTTTAATGAACTTGTTCCTTGAATTCCTCTTCATTATATCCTACTAAAGTAAAAGAAAAATTGGTTGTAACCGTTGTAATGCGCCCTAAAATAAATTACAAACCTTATATAAAGCAGAATTAAAGATACATTATTAAATAATACCAAATTAAATAGTTTTCTTAGTCGGTAGTACAGTTATATATAACATGTTAAAACACTTCTACTCGTATAATAATTCAGTATCAGTCAACACTAAAGCACGAAAATTGTCATTTCACATAATATGACAGTTCTATTATCTAATTTTAAGATAGTTAGTGAGAATAACTCAAAAATATGGTCATTTCACTTGATGTGACTGTCTTTTTGCAAATATCAAAGCAATTATATGAAAATTACTTACCGTAATAGTGTCGTTACACAGGTTATGTCTGTACTACACACATAAGAAGCACGTCCGCTCCGTATCAACTTTGATGTGACATTGTTTACGCCGCCAAAGGTAGGAAAGTGGCTCAGTGAAAAAGGGTATTAAATGCCATCTCTCGGCGAGGAATAGCACAATAATTATGACGTTTTTTTAGCCGATAAAGTTTATGTTTGCCCTTTTTAAGGGATAATTATCTCAATTTCTTATTTTTATGTATTGTGACACTCTTGTTGCCGATGTGCGATATGTGTATATATAATAACATACAATTCATTAAAATAAACTATTAAACCTAGACCTACAACTAATTCAAATTCTTGCGTAAATTTTACGCATGATTATCTTTTCCGTATTACAAAATATGATTATCTTTCTAGGGTTAAAAACATAGAACGTTGATCTGGGTTTGGATGCAGAAATATGACTGCACATCTCTGTGGAAATAGCACTTTGAGAAGTAAGAACAAAAGTGGTAACAAATTTACCAAATACCAATAATATGCACTTTATTACGTTTCAAGCTGTTATCACAAAAACATTTTTCCTTTTAATACCACCAAGATTTCAACTATCCTTGAGCCAACATAAAGCAGTGTTGGCCTAGTGGCTTCAGCGTACAACTCTCGTCCCTCAGGTCGTAGGTTCGATCCCCGCCCGTGCACCAATGGACTATCTTTCTATGTGCGCATTTAAGTTTCGCTCAAACAGTGAAGGAAAACATCGTGAGGAAACCGGCTTGCCTTAAACCGAAAACGTTGACGGCGTGTCAGGCACAGGAGGCTGATCGCCAACTCGCCTTAAGATTAACAAATGATCATGAAACAGATATAGAAATGTCTAAAATGGTAGTAGCGCCATTGATTTTTTTTATTCAAGCTTAGAGAGACATCGTCAGTACTAAAAATATAACATATCTCCATCCCTATTAATAATTTTTAAGGCCCTATGTCTATACTAACATCCGTAAATAAATAACTCAGTTATACTATATACATAATTGAGTAGTTTCATTATGGTACAGCGCTCAACATAAAGCCTCGTACATACAAAACGTCAGTTAACACGCGCAAACATCTTTTAAATAGATATAGATGTTTCTTTAAAATTTAATTAGTCTCGCTAAATTTAAGAGATGCTTTGAAAACCACGAACAAAAGTTTAAATGAAAGCAAAACTTGCATAAGTTTTATAAAAATATATTTTGCTGGTTAAAGCAAAGTTAAGAGTTATCTTAAAATGCTAAGATAAAACACACAAGAAAGTTTGTGTTGAAATATAATATTAAAGACGTTTTCCCGTATTTTAATTATACGTTAAATAAGCATGATTAAAGTTCTCATAGTTAGATTTAAATTAAGAACTTAAAACTTTTTACCCATAGCAAGTAGCCATACAAATTTTTAAATCTATATCTATATATATAAAAATGAAACCCGTTTTCCGTTGTCACGACATAACATGAAAATGGCTTGACCGATTTGTCTGATTTTTTTTTGTTGTGTTTGTAATTGTCAGGAGAAGGTTCTTATAAAAGAAAAAAATTGCGCGGAAAATTAGAAAATTTAAGAATACTTAACCACCATACAATTCGACCTTTTTCATGTAACCTTATGGCGTTTGACATAACATTGACAGAATGTGTGCTGCAAATATCGTCAAAGAGGATGTAAGAAAAATGAATATCGTTTAAAATAAATGCTTCGATCGGAGTTATTATATTGATAATATAATAATATGCGAGCCAGATAAACAAACAAAGAATGTTGTATAACATAAAGCATTAGAATAATAAACACTTTGTTTCTGAAATATTTTTAAATTAATTACACCAATTTGAAATCAATATTCATAGTTAACACAGGACAACGTCTGTCGGGTCCGCTAGTAAATTAATAAAATCCCTATTTAACACAATGTTTTTTTAGATCTTCCTTTATGTGTCGTAAACTTGAGGTTAATGGATTCGTTGAACCAAAAAGAGCATCAAAATAAAAGGAACTACTTGTAAAAAATAAAATACTTACGAAAGAGGTACTATTTGAATAACAGCTGAAGAGGATAACCGATATCCAATATGTCGTATATTTATATACTACGAATCTTACTGTCCAAATTTATTGTTATCTTTTGATGACCGGAAATAAATCAAACTTTCACCGGATGTGAATTCGACGTCTCTTCATAATGTATAATCTGTATTTTTATTAAATAATAGTATATTAATTATGTGCCTAGATGCCCTAACTTAATTATTTTATTAAATCAGCCAAAAAACTCCCGTCGCCGTGGGAAGCTTCACTGAGTCCAATTTAATTACTGTAAATATATTATTTGGATAAACGTAAATTATATTTCCATGAATAAGATGTATTTTTAGGTTATCTCAAAATACTTATTACATAATTTGAAGTTTTTATTATCTATACCTTTGCAGCTGAGAAGGTGACGTCACTTCCGTGACATGACATTTCATAGATACTAAACTCGCTATTATGTTCAAAGAATTTAATATAATGTATTAACATTCTAGTGAGCATAATATGTTTTTAGAGGATTGAATTAGAATACTCTTATCTATATTACAACGTTGAACATATAGAAACACAATTTTATAGATAAGTTACTAATACGACAAGATAATCGCGCAACAAATCAAACCAAACCATATTATATTATTGCAACGTTATTAAACATTTAGGCCTTTAAAAATACTGCACTTGTTATTTTTTAATTTGTTTAGGATACGTTGTTTACGAATTGCGCTGCTACACGCGAAATATCAATAGGAATATTTAGGTATATTTCACACGTAGATTTCTCACATGATTCAACACTAACTTCCGCTTGCCCGCATTTCGCGTACTTTGACAAGACTTTTTGCCTCTTCAACAGAAATTGTTTTATTTTACATTAAATTATAAAGTGTTCATGTTAACTTATTTTAGGATATACAACCACAATAATTCATTAATAAAGATTTTCAGACGGTTTACAATTTTAGCTTTTGTTTTGTAAAGATTTTACAGGTTGACCGAACCCAGCTGTTATTATTACACTTGAATAAGCCGTAATATTTTCGGTAATATGCATACATAATGCTCTTTATCTTTTGGAAATATTCCAACTAACCATGCATATAACTGAAATTTGTTTAAAAATACAAATTAAGCTAGTTAATTGAGTTGGTATTAACAATATCAGAGAGCCACAATATAGTTATATTTACGTACATATATAGTTAGCGTATAAAACTTTTGTTTTGACTATAACGCGAAATGAGTTATGTGAACTGATATAAAATATCTGGTCATCATTAAACAAAATGATTTACTTGTGTTTTGCAGTACCAGTTTATATCGATCGAGAAATATTAATTTGGTATGGAAACAGAATATATATTTTTTTAGAATAGGGAGACAAACGAGTCTATGTGATGTCCCAAAAAGGGCAATCATCGCAACCCATAGACACTCATTTTGGTCTGGGCCGGCCTGGCCCTTGTGGAAGGAGTATGCACTTTATTAAGTTTGTCTCTCCCAAGGAAGATCCCTACCGGTGTTGATTCCACAGTTCGCTAGTTCGCAGAAGACTTCCAGCCTTCAAGGTGATGCGGATAAAATTTTGAAGTATTTAAATCAAAAATGTAAATTATTAAGTAGTTAAAATTTATGTATTTACATCAATAGATTATCAATAGATACAAATAATCTTATTCACATTGGCAAAGCACCTACAAATGGCTTTAAGCTGTCTAGACGGCCTTTGTACGATATTAATTATCATAATTAAGTTGCTATTGAAGACTTTGAACCATCCTATATTTGAATAGATTAAAAATCAACTCAGGTTTCGCGTGAATATTCATTGACACCAATAATGAGCACTTAAATATAGCGGCTGTATTAAGATATTAAATTATTAATTAGTCACATTGTTGCATGCTTTAAAATACGCATTAATATGACATAACAAATTTTTCACATTAATAAAAGCAAGGAATATATTATAATATAGGCAGCATACTCTGTAGCCGTGGTAATACTGTGATAGTCGTGATAGTAGTGTCGGTAGTGTGCCAATCGGTGGCAAAGCCCAGCCTTGCTTTTAACGCTCTTGCAAGGCGGCCTTGGGTCGTAATCGAGAATGGTTTGAAGCTTGGACAGAAGTGGCGACAACCTGTGATGCGACTATCAACGCACTTAACAAAGTATTTAACTTAGCCTCCAGGTCCTTCAAACGAGAAATCTCTAAGGCAAATTCCGAGGGCATTTGTGTCAGCCCTCCATTCCACCACTGCACAGGGAGGATGACTCGCTGGCCCGCCTCACGTTGAACTGAGCTTTAGATTACCAAGGGAAGGCACCACCTACATTATGCGGTGTGATACTTCGATGCCTGAAAGTGCCTTGCAAGTGGTCAAGTGGAAGAAGTTGGTACTAAGAAGCCCCCGCCCAGACGTGAGGACAGTACTTCATGTGAGGCCAAATATGCGCTTTATACAGCAAGCAAGTGATGACCCGGAGTAAATTACCGTCTTTGCTTGCTGAGCACACCATGCTCTTTGATAGCTTCGTTCGATAAGTCAACGCCCAGTACCCCGATGCTGGCTATTGCTACATGATCTCTGAGTAAAGGCTATATTTAATTCCAAAATATAAAAAAGTCCAGCCGGTCGGAGTCGAGAAAGGCTTTGATAAAATGGGTACTTGGTGGACTCAGTTTCCGCACTTTGACTCTTATTAGGTCCGTTGTGCGTAAATACCTGGCTAACTAAGCCGGCCTAGCTCCTTCTAGAAGCACAGACGTCTCCTGGGCACTTAGCAGGCTTCACGGAGCGACCACACTGCTCCGACAGGCTTTGTATAAAATTTATTATAACATTACTATCGATTTGTAAATAACCTTTATATTCAATTCACGATTCAAATGACCCAATAAATTAGAAATTAAGTATTCCAATCGCCTTAATATGATTTACGCTTAAACTTGCATTTAATACTAAAGTCCTCTAAATTGCTTTTCGATGTGGCTTAATACATTATAGCGATTAAACAGAATTAACAGTGGAGTACTAAAAGTAAAGAGTTATATTTTTGAACTACATCGAAATAAAAAAATATTGGACGTACATTTATCGAGAATCTATTAGACGATGACGAGTAAATTCTACATTCAAATTTTGTTTTTTGTTTGAGTAAAAGACGTTATTGGTGTAAGTCTGTTTATTCGCTTAAATAAGGTATCAGTAGATTTAACTTAATCTATCAAGATCAACGGAAAAGTAGAATCAACAAAAGCTAATTCAGTATAAAATAGTCCACGTACAACGGATACAGTTCTCACACGAAACAAACAGAAAGTTTATGCAAATTGGGCTCCTTTGTATTTGCTGGATTAAAATATTGCGGGAATTAGTTGTGTGTCAGATATCCACTTGATTTTACACTAGAATTTGTTGTACGGCTTATCTGTGGTGGTTTGTTGCTGTATATAGTTGGATAGTTTTTCTTTTAACATTATTAGTCACATTTAAATCTTGCGCGGACAAAAAGGTGTATATTTTAAAGAAACAATTCTGAATTTAAATATTATTTGGTTTATATATAAAAGAAGACCAAGCATTTGCATGAGCACAATAAAACGTATATCGTCCCAAAACTAAGAATAATATTTATTTGACATTCAAACCCGCAGCTTCTATCACATATCGGTTATCTCTCAGACAACATCAGATCATTGTTTAATTATTTCTCATGCATTTAAAAACTCATACTTTCAAGAATAATTTTATAATTAAACTAGCTGATCCAGCAAACGTCGTTTTGCCATGTATATCATTTATAATAAAAAAATAGGGGTTGATCGTAGAGGGGTGAAAGTTAGGGGTTGTATGTATTTTTTAATGCTGTATCATAAAAAAATAGAAATTAAAAATTTTGTCTAAAAAATAAAAAAATAAATTGAGGGGTGGACCACCCTTATTATTTAGGGGTGTGAAAAATAGATGTTAGCCGATTCTCAGACTTACCCAATTTGCTTACCAAATTTCAGAGGAATCGGTCAAGCCGTTTCGGAGGAGTATGCAGACTAACATTGTGACACGAGAATTTTATATATAAGATATATTACGCATTCATAATATGCTAGGATAGTTTTTGCAACCTCTTCAATCATAATCATAACGAATTATGCACCTAAACCTTACAAAATCACGCTATGTTATTGTAAAAACGTTTCTGTTTACAATTTATCGCAAACATACCGGTGAATTCAATTTATAACAAGGTATAAGTTTATCAATATCAAAATAAACCATTAAGCTAATACCAGAAACAAAAGTTCAAGGTTTCGTTTCTTAAAACAGATACAAGTAGTCTGATACTTTATCGTCAGTTTTACATTTGAGCAAGATGAATTACGTTGTGTTTGTTATTTTACTCGTGATATTTAATGCAAATGTGCAATCTAAAACATATACAAATGACCAAACACTTGGTTTTGATTTCGAAACGTCACAAGAAGAAGAAACTGTTCGTCTAAGTCGTTCAAGAAGAGATGATGACTATTCTGATGAGGGAGGTTTTGTGGCAGCCCCTGGACATAGTGGTGATGACGATTTTATAGCGAATATACGGGATTGTGCCGAAGGGAGTACTCGAGCTCCGTGGGGAAAGTGTATTTCGTGTACAGAGTGAGTCTTATTCTATACTAGCTGGCCTGGCGAACATCGTACCGCCTAACAGTCGATTCTTTATTTTTTTTAAATACTTATTCTGCTATTCGGAACACGGTCTAGCTAGTAAGATAAAAAAAAGAAAGTTGATAAGACAACAAATACATTATGTCAAAAAATAAAAAAATTACCTTCCCGGAACCCCTCCACTAACATTTGAACTTTACGATATGGTATTAAAGTTCAACTTGACTTTTAAGTAGTATTTTTATATATATATATAGATATGGGTTATTAAAATAATTTATAAGAAAAATAAGTGATATTTGTTAAAATGCTTGAGTAGCTTAGGAATTTGTTTGGAAAATGCTACTTGGATAAATATACAATTAATTCTAAATCTAGTTGTTTAGATAAATATATATACGAGTAACCCGAATATTGAAGAAGAATTGAAATTGAATTGTAGAATATTATCGATTATTCTTTATTCTCAAACCAATCTTGTTTTAATCAAAAATTAATTTGTTTTGTTTTGCTATTAAACGGTCGAACTTTATAAATTGTGTTGTTGTATGCATATATATATATGTAAGCCATTAAAATTTGTGTTGTGATATAGACATTATAAGAACAATTTTGTTTCAGATATAAAAGAAAATTCAGAAGAATTGGTATGGGCTGCTGAAAGATAAATATAAGTTAAGCATTTTCACATTGAGTTTCTATTAATATGTACTAAGATAACCCGCCTTGATAAACTTATACACGAGGTTAATGTGATTTAAATATAATATGTTAAATGACTTTACGTAGTTCTTGGTAAAAATTTAATTCAATTGTTTTCTTGTGTTTTGTGTGTAATCCAATAATTAATTATTTATTTTTAAAATTATATCCACATTTTTTGTAACTTTAAGTCTCTATTATATGCATAATATTATTATGTAGCTACTAATGTACTGTTCTCTGGACAGTTAAGGAAACAAACACCCCATACTAAGTCTAGTCACAAGGTTATAGGTAAAAAACCCTCTATCATTGAAATTAAACACATTGACATAACTAAGCACTCTTTACTGGCATGGTGTGACAATACCAGACCTTGAGGTCGTTCTGGACCGATCAAGTTCAGGTCTTTGAGGTCTTACTATCATCCAGCTGCAGACTTGACGAACAGGGGAGAGTGAAGGAAATTGTGTGGTACTACTCACACGTCCTCCAAAAATAAAAAATGCGACTGAGGAAGAAATTGGGGTATATATTTCTGTTAAAACGGGCTTAAATCGTCGTTTTAAATAAGATATTTTTATTTAAGATTCAACAAAGACTGACCAAATATTGCTCAACATTGACCTTGTCAACTATTTTTTATTTCCTCACATCAGTGTTAAGTGATATTTGATGCAAAAAATCACCTTAAATTCAAATCAAACAGCCACAAATAATAGACAACTTTTTATAACTCGAAGGTCATTTCACATACGTCGATAAATAAACACCAAGTCCAGGCTTCTATCAAGGAAGTTATTAAAAAGGGCTCGTATTTCTTTAGACTAATGACGTCGATGCGACAGCCTTTTGCCCCTTGCATTAAAAAATGGTTTTCTTTCAACCCCCTTTTCGCATTTGAAAGGGTCCTTTATTCAGAGGCTTAGCGCTCGACGGTATTCAAACGCTATAAGAATTTTGTAAACGTTTATATTTGTACATTTTGCTTCAATAACGATTTATACAGTTTTAGGGGTATAAAATTGTGGTGCAATGTCCTCTAGATTGCGCAAGTGGTATGCAGATGGTATATAGTACTTCCTAAATTTAATTAAAAGGCCGGCAACACACTGGCGAGCCCTCTTCCTTTGTGAGTGTCCATGGGCACTCAATACCAGATGAGGCTCGTGCCCGTTTGCCCCCTGTTCTATAAAAACAGCTTTGTTCGTTTGCTCAAAACAAAAACCGGGGCTTATATTAAATAACAACCCCTGTTGGGATGATTTACCAATCATGTGGAAATAATGCTAATAATATTTAGTTCAAACACAAGTAAGTACACGATTAATATCCAAACATATTACAAATTCCAAAGAGGTAATAACATGTTATACTTTATAACATCCTTGTCGACGCCGTCCAATTCATAAAATGCAACAGGCTCAAAGGACATGTGCACCGAATGACGGACGACAGAACCCTGAGGTGGTTAACCTGGTGGCAAGAGAAAACTCGGTAGACCGATGCAGCGTTGGTGGATTGTTTAGGACCTCGAAACAATAGGGGTTCGAAGTTGAATGCAAAAAGCACTAAATAGCTGTATAGCCATTGATGATGATGATTTCATGACACGAGATATAAATACTATGTTTTCATGTTAATAATCTGTGTATAAAGTACGTTTTTATAGAATCGTTCAAATGTACGTAGTTTAAATAATAACATTAATATATGTAGGAAGTGTGGTCTAAAAATATCAGTTTTTTTTTAACTTCGCTTCGCTGGAACTCAAACTATGATTTTCATTCGATGTATTTTATACATTTGTACATTGGTTTTCATTTTATTTCCACACAATTTAATCTCTATTTTACCAAATATTACGCGAATACGCTTCGAGGGTAACAATAGCGTTGAGCAATTTAACGACGAACCAACTTTATTATGCAATTTTCTTTCAAATATATGTGTTTCTATAGAGAAATAATTTACGTTTTGTAAGTAAAATACAATAACACAGTTTCAGTTCTGTGACAGACTATTTGAAGAGATAAGCAGAACTAATTACAGCAAAATCTCGTTAGTTGGTACCAGTAATTATACCTTCTTTAAAAAAACACAAAATAAATCGTTACCGTACGAGCCGTATCAATGCAAATTTCATCAACACCACCATGATGGCTGGAATTCTTCCACAGTCCGTTTCTCAAGGCACTTTCTTTTGCGAACTAGCGATCAGTGGAATTGACTCCCTGTGAGGGCCTTCCCTAAGAGACGACCTATACCTATTCAAAGTTAGAGTGTACTCCTCCCTTAAAGGCCGGCAACGCACCCGCAATGGGTGTCCATGGGCTGCGATGACTGCCTTTTATGGGCGTCTCGTAGGCTCGTTTGACCCCCTATTATATAAAAATCAAACAATTATACTCACTAAAATTTGAACTTATTAAAATAGTAATAATGCTAGCAACCGTTATCAGTATTACTAAAGTTATGATTAATTTCTTTAAATCAACTAAAAATATGTTTTGTGTCTCCAAAAGAATCTACGTTATAACAGCGACTAGAGCCATTTTATTATGCCTATACGTAATATAATGTTTAAATATATACAATATACCTCTTTCATCATCATTACCTATGTAAAATAAGACCACGTTTTAATTGTTTAAGAACAAAATTAAAACGCTGTCTATTAAAACACAATTATTTACTAAGCGTTTAGCTTATTTCGACTTACCACTGTTTAATACTTAATACTAACGTTCACTGACACTAATTCACTAGATTTTCAATCTTCTAACTAGGCCCGTGATTCACTATGACTACATAAATACACGATATGTGCAAATTGAAAACTACACCCATAGATTACGAAGTTACAATTCGCTGCAACCGTACTACGAACTTTATAATTCAAATTGTTCTCAACAAAATAAATAGATCTAGTTTCAAACGTTTAAGCTATTAAAATAATCCATGAGTGTTTCGCAATACAATTTGTTCTAGACCACGTCATACAGCTTAGCCCAAATTAAAACTGCAACCGTGAGCGAGCGGTTGACCGAGAAACTTCGACTGCATTACTTGCCTGCAGGGGTACTCTGTAAACTCATATCCTGTTGAACTGAGACTCCAGGTTATATTTGACGTCAAACATTTGTTAAATTAATGTCATCAGTTTATATAATAAAACAATTGAAATACTTGTATTGTAACAATTTCAAATTAAGAACTTTTGTCCAAGCTACAAAGATGCAAGGCACAAAGAAGGTATCGAATATCAATTTCTTCCTTGCGTCTTTATCCTTCTGTGTAACATTATTGTTAAGCTCATCCAAACCTCAAACGCAACTTCGAATAAAAAAAACACATATCCTATCCTGTGACTAAAGATATTTTGATACTGTATCAATTCAAAATAATTATGACATCTTATTGCGATGTTTAAATTTAATATTTCATCTGTATTGTTGGGAATTATGTGCTTGAAAAATTTAATATGTCAAAACCGGGCTTGGAGATGCAATGTTATGGCTAGGCCTACAAAGCTTTGACTGTTATTTTCAATGGTAATCTATTCATTGGTTTGTTCATTTATTGGTTAGTCAGCTTTCACTGACGCTAAGCTAAACCCACATAACATTTACACTTCTTTTTATTTATTTATAAGTTCTAGAATACAGGAAAATATTACATCACAAATTCAACACACATACACATCAATTATATAAGAACAGAAGCAAATGCTATCAAGGGCTAAAATTAAACAAACAACCACAAATAAACAATAAGTAAAAAATATAATAACTAATACAAAAAAGATATACATTAAATAATAATAAATAACTAACGAAAACTTAAACCTCATTAAGAGCATGATAAACAAAGTTACGCTAAGTTGGAAGACTGTTGTAAAACACATAAATATTTCGATGTTCACATCGATGTTAGTAATTAAGTTGTAAGAGCGAGATAGCCTATTCACTGGATCATTAAAAGTAGCAGATAAGCGAGCCGTAGGTATAGAAGATTTTGTAAGAAGGTTAGTACGAATATTTAAGTTAAATATTTTATACAAATAAATAAACAAATAACTCTAGAAGAATATATAAGGTATATAATTGTAATATACTTGCTACTATCAAACAGGTATTTATATAAAATAGTAGCTTGCATTTGCGCGAAGCTTTGTATAAAATCTCTAATATAAGCTTAATTGATACTTATTAACTATTATCTATTTACAATTAATATTAATCATCCAGTGGCGCCTTTTTCAAGCCTTGTGTTTATAATAAAAAAAATCGCTCATAGTAAAATCAATTGGCCATCATTCGAGCGCATTAACTTAAGGTTGAGCGGCGCACATTTAAGCCACTTACGGCTAATGTCCTTAAACTATACATGATTAGTATATTTTATTAACAATTCATGAAATATGATTTAATTCTCTTGGTAATACAAGACCAATCAATTATCTTAACCATTTGTTTTAAATGCCTAAACAATCACTAACAATAACTATTTTGTAATATTCTAAAAACCTTACTCCGCACGTTGGCTAGCAAGTTGGGTCATAAAAACCGCCTGACTGCGCCATTCGGTCTGTTACGACGATATAACATACTTATTGTATCGGTGTCCAGTTCAACGACTCAGCTCTTAACTACAATGGAAACATTTATTTCTCTCAAGAACTTGTGAACACAGTATTTCTTTAACTTTCTTTAGTTTAGTGACAGCATCGTACCACAGTACAACATCGTGGCCAGTCGG
The DNA here is from genome assembly GCA_963693345.1 of Pieris melete. Taxonomy (NCBI): domain Eukaryota; kingdom Metazoa; phylum Arthropoda; class Insecta; order Lepidoptera; family Pieridae; genus Pieris; species Pieris melete. Next base: position 4,358,633 of record CAVNZK010000032.1, on the reverse strand, counting down.
TTACTGTGGAAGAAATAATGCTCATGATCTTTAGTTTAAACATGAATAGAGCAGTGTTAGTAGGTCGTAGGTTCGATCCCCGGCTGTGCACCAATAGACTTTCTTTCTATGTGCGCATTTAAGATTGGCTCGAACGGTGAAGGAAAACATCGTGAGAAAACCGTAAAAAAAATACCTTAGACCCAAAAAGTCGACGGCGTGCGTCAGGCATAGGAGGCTGATCACCTACTTGCCTATTAGATTATAAAATGATCATGAAACAGAAACAGAAATCTGAGACCCAGACCTAAAAAGATTGGTGCGCCACTGATTATTTTTATTATTAGCTACACGAATAATTACTTTAACATCATATTACAAAGTCTAAACAGGTATGATCACATATTAAAAGATCCAATGGATCAAGCCGCTCGGAAAGTGACTGGTCGTCGACGATTTGAATGGCTTTTTCGTTGAAAACAGTCCAGCGGAAGGAGCTGGTACTGGAGAGCTCCGCGTTATAGGGGAGGCCCGGAGTAAAGTACCAAAGTGTAGTGTGTGTGTAGTGTAGTCTTAGCATCGAAATGAAAAGTCTTGTTCATGTTCAGATTTAAATAATAATCCGTCTTTTCTAGACAACCCGAATGTAATGAGAATATTAAAAAAAGAGAGAAAAGAAAAAAGGTACGAAACAATATATATAACTAGCTGGCCTGGCGAACGTCGTACCGCCTAACAGTCGATTCTTTATTTTTTTTAAATACTTACTCTGCTATTCGGGACACCGGTCTAGCTAGTAAGATAAAAAAAAGAAAGTTGATAAGACAACAAATACATTATGTCAAAAAATAAAAATTTACCTTCCCGGAACCCCACCACTAACATTTGAACTTTATGATATGGTATTAAAGCTCAAATTGACTTTTAAATATTATTACGAATATTTTGTATGGGAATATAGAAAAGTGTTGTTTTTAGACTTATTCACTCATTATTTTGAATTTTTCTCTCCGTAAGAACCATCCTCGTACTTCAAGGAATATTATTAAAAAAAATCGGGCAAATCGGTCAAGCCGTTTTCATGTTATGTCGTGACAACGGAAAACGGGTTTGATTTTTATATATATAGATAACAATAGTCTAAGGCTTTTGTCAGAATAAATCTAACCTATTTATCTTTTAACATATTCCACGACGAAAAACCACTTTCTCTCAAGGTTCGTAATAAGTGTCTTGCAACTTATTTAAAGGCAGTTAATATTGAAGGCAAGGGTTTGCAAACGGTGAGGCTGGATTAAGTGGAGCCGTTAGAGCCTGGGAGGGCTAGGGGACGCGGCGAGGTGAGTAATTGCCGCAATCACTGCCAAGGCAACTAAGCAATGATCAGGGAGCGAAAACAAATACCTCTATCGTATTTTATTTATACACTTAATTAAATTCGACTGTGGTTTAACGTTATTAGTAAATGATTGTAGGCGACGGATTGATGTTACTTAAACATAATATCTTTTAAGGAAATGATAGTGCATTTTATTTTTAATCACACTGAAAACTGATCATCAGTTTGAAGTGTTCACCATCAATATCCTCCATCACACCACACAAAAATATAATGGACGATTTTATCATGGCGCTTGTGTGGATGAAATTTTAAATATTTGTTTTTCGTGAAAATAAAAGGGATATAAATTGTCTATAAAGACGGTATTTGAAATAATATATCTCTTAATTACTAGATAATCGAATCTACAGAGGCATTACTAAACTAACACAGACAAAGTGCACGATCATAACAACTTTCAGCTACATTCTCAAATACATGCGCAAACTCACCTATTCACACACTCACTCGTTCACTTCATTTGTAACACTAAATTTATAACTATTATTAGTATTTTTTATTTTTTATTATCATCTTTTTTTTTTAACTAATTTTAACAGGGCCTCCCTAGTGTGGGGACTAGAGATTTATGATTTCTGTCACAAACCCTTCTGTCATTAATAAAGTTTTTATTTATTATTATTATTATAATTCAAATCATTTGATTTGAAACTGAGTATTATTTATTTATGTATTTACAGTGGTCATAGATACGATAATTGCGTTTGAATATAAAAAAATATACGCAATTACTCTCTTTTTAGATAGCTGAAATTTATATATCAGTACATAAAATTTATAGAAATGCAAAACTAGCAGACAGCAAATATGAGATTTCTGCTGTAAAATCTTAAGGTGATATTTTAGGGCTGGCGCATTCCCAAAGTGCTACGAAGATAGCATGAACATGTAAGTAATTTTAAGATTCATGTTAGAGCCCGCATACTCCATAAATAGGTGGAACTTCAGAAGTATATCTATGGGCGCACTGGAGTGATTTTTAAACTTTCAAAACCGTCGAGAAACTTCATCTGCCTTTAAGTTAGCCTGAAAATATTGTATTAAATATATTGTCAATCTTTTCTGTCTTTTATATATATTTTAATAATATGTTTTTGGGCTTAACCTTAATATATATAATATATATAACTTTGTGCAAAGTGGTTGCCTTCAAAAATTTCTTTAAGTTTTTATAAAAATATATTTTAAACATAAATATATTGTCCCTATAGGCTATATAAAGATCTTTTAGATACACTATTTTTAACACTTTAATGCAATCATAAAACTCGGTTATAAATATAAAGCAGAGCGCAATTAACCTTACATTTTAAAGCGATCTCTTCCAGGACATCATCTGAATCTTTACACACACTAAGTCCCTGTTAAAAGTTCTTTTCAAATAATTCATAGCCCCATTAGCTGCACTTTCAAAAACGAATGCCACAAACAAAACCGGACGAAAACCCCGCAAATCCGATTACTATATAAAGTCCCAACGCTAGGTCAGCAAGTTTACCACAAAACTTCCGATCCCGATTTCAATAAGGTTACCAGACACTTCCAAGTGATATACATATTGAGATAACGGCTTTATAATAAATTGGTAGGCTTGTAGATGTGGATACCTCTAAGAGTTTATTAGCAAGAATTCTAATACAAAAATAGTTTATTCAATTAAGACTAGTATTACTTGTTTATATTGATAAACTAATGTAATAAGTTATTTGTACATACATATTAGAAATATTATTAATGAGAATGAAGATGTTTTCATAACGGAATAGCCCGCAAGATAAAAAGACAACACCCGCTTTTAAGAACCGGAAATCTCATGACAACTATAGTAAATTTATGATAACCGGGAAAATGAAACGACCAAGGGGACGCAACCCAACAAGATGGACCGACCAGGTATCACAAAACCTAGGCACTAGGATCTCCGACGCTGATCATCTAGCTGGTGATCATTAGTGATGGAGGCAGTGCAGGAATCAGCCACACAGGCTCTGGAGCATTACGGCGCTCGCACGACGAAGCAATGAGCAAGCGTTCGCAATAGGAGGATACGGTTTATCAAAACAAATAACTTTAGAATAAATGGCCTTATTTTCATCAATCTGTAGAATTAATTTATGAATACATCATATTACCTTTGTAAAATTGGTACTGGTACGACTTGACTGTTAATTAAAACTATTTATTTAGGTTTTTCTTTTGCGTATTCGCTTGACCTGTGCGTCATTAAAATAAGGCGCTTGGTATTCATGTTAATGCGGGAAGCGAACGCGATTAAAATTCAAGGAAATAACAAATCTTACGTTTTGTACAAAACTGCGCTGCATTTGACTTAATACAATACGTGAACCGCCTGGTTCGAACTTCAATAAAGATTTAGATATGATAATTGGATTTACAAGCATCAAGTTTGAAGCAACAATAGGATGCATCTTGCACAATGCAGACTTTGAATACCGAATAAACAAGACTCGGGAATAAAATATAAATGAACTGGAATAAACTAGCATTGCAGTATTGATTGAGGTTGGAGAAGCCGCAATATGGGAGATTTGTTGAGAATAACGGTTGAGCTCGAGTGCCCGTTACGGATATCATGAGGTAGATACCTACGTCTCACTCGCGTTACAGCCTAGGGTGGCTGTTACACCGTATCAATTATTAACCGTACTATTAAATCACTGATGTCCCAAAGGATATACGTTAGTTGATTACGGTGATTACTGATTCAAAACAGGGACTCCACGGTGTAACTGTTTATCGATAGTTAGTCATGTAACTAAAATGCGATAGTGTTTTGATTTTTACACCATTACAAAATAACATTTTTTTTCGAATAAGATCTTGATATTGTTGTATCTTGTCAAGCATGTCATATATCAGTTTCTCGTTCAAATTATATGACAAAAATGTTTTCAATTAATATATAATTAAAACAATTATAAAGCCTTTTATTTCTTAAAATTTCACAATTAAATAATTATAATGCAAATTCTTAATTCATACTGGCTTAAATATATATTTTTTTCAAAATTTTGCAATCACTACTATATTTGTATAGTACCCAAGACCTCCGGGGTTTATACACTATGCAGTAGCTAAGATACTAGGACAATATGCTTATAAAATAACTATGTTAGTGGTGTGACAGACGGAATATAAGAACGTGTTGTCTCACATTTATATGATAGAAATGAATGTTAAGTGAAATGGGATGCAATACCGAGGACATTTATATTCAATATTAACAATATGAGCAATCGGTTTGAGTATTGATAATAAAATTCCACGCATCGTTTTAGTAGACAATAGGTTATTATAGAAAATACTAATTAAAAAAACTGTTTAAGAACTATTTTATTGTCTGTCGTGGGTGACAAAAATAAAAAAAAAGTTTTAGAGTTAAAAGCACAGTGTTAGCCTGGCTTCAGCGTGCGACTCTCATCCCTACGGTTGCAGGTTTGATCCCCGGGTGTGCATCAATGGACTTTCTTTCTATGTGTGCATTTAACATTCGCTCGAACGGTAAAGAAAAACATCTGAGGAAACCGCCTTTAAGACCCAAAAAGTCTACGGCGTATGTCAAACACAGGAGGCTGATCACTTGTCTATTAGATTGACAAATTATCATGAAACAGATACAGAAATGTGAAGCCCAACCCTAAAAAGATTGTAGCGGCTTTGATTTATTTATATTTTTGAACGATAAAACCATATATGTTTGCATTTTTAGAGGAATTCGATATTTTTATTATTCTATAAAACGCCGACGGTTTTAGTTTGCTTATTATTCATTGATCTGGAATGCTATCACGATATGTACGAATTGATCTAGGTTCGAAATGATTGTTTCGTTGTTTAGACAGCCAAGATTTTTATCTTATATCGTCTAACAATTATATATTATAAGTGCTGCGACAAAAGTATTTTTAAGCACTTGCAAACTGTAAGCAACGGGTGTCAGGTTAGATTAGAATAATGTTTTTAGAAGCTTAAAATTAGTAATTGACCTGATCTGATATAATATAAAATTCTCGTGTTCCCATACTCATCCGAAACGGCTTGACCGATTCTCATGAATTTTATATGTATATTCAGTAAGTCTGACAATCGGCTACTAGCTATCTTTTAAACCCCTAAATGTTAAGGGTGGTCCGCCCCTAAATTTTTATTTTTTAGATAAAAAATTTGTTTTTATTTTTTTATGATACAGCATACAAAAATACGTACAACTCTTAATTTACACCCCACTACTATCAATCCCTATTTTTTATTTGTTTATAAAAATCTTATTACTTGAACTCTGAGGTTTATATAGAGAAAAATTTACAGAAAACCGTAAAAAGTTTTTATTCCAGAAAACCGAACAGTCTCTGGGGTTCCATGTTCCACGTTGCTATGTACTAAAAACAGTTGGTAGGCTAAGTAAAATCACATTAAGGAGAAACGAAGTTCGCGGAGGCTAGTAATATATAAGCCAACTAAATCTATATACCTACTAACAATTTATAGAAACTGCAAAAATAAATCCAATTAGAACTACGACCCCCTAATCACTAGCGAGTATTACGAAACTTCTGAAACTGTTAAAATCACACTTTAACGACCTTCATATAATTTATTAGTGCGGGAAATAGACAAATGTTTGTAAAATGTAAGCAGGTGAACTCACGGGAATCGCTATTTCGCGCACGTTCGACATCCGATAAAAGTTTCCGCCACAATCACCTAAGAGCTCAGCTGTCAGGATATAACCATATATCGGTTTTGTTTCTGCGTCCCCTAACACCCTGTAAGTGTTTTGAAAGAATTATAAATATACGATTCGACGTCCCATTGGGCCATGAGATACATAATGCGTACGTTTAATTTTGAATAGAACGTGAAACGGGACGGAACCTCACGTAATCTGCTACCGTTGCTAATAGACACTCACACTAGTATAGACAGAGATGGTGTGTGCGTTGCCTTATTTGTCCTTGAGATGAAAATGCTTTTCCTGTATGATATAAGAGCCCAGGGGGTAATACTCGACCCCAGCTTGACCAATCAAGCTAGGTGAGCTATACTCACTAAATCACTTAACACTTGGAGTTGGAGTCACTTTTACATTCAATAGGGCACAATTGTTTCCGCTTGTGTTTGTACCGCAATCTTTTTAAATAAGCCCCTAAAACGCATCGTTTTAAAGATGTAAGATGTAAGTGTATGTTTAATTGTATTGTTAATATATCCCCATTCATACTATTATTGTAAAGAGGAAAAAATTCTATGTTAAACAAATATACTCAAAAAAAAGTCAAAACTTCATTGACCAATGGAATGCTACATTCCTGAGTGATATAAAAAACCCAGCGCTACAACTCTTTTGTTCTGGGTCTGAAATTAACTATTTCTGAGTGTTATTAGAAAAATAATGTTCATGTTTGCGAAGCTAGAAGATAAGGATACCAAATTATCTCACTGTAATGCATCTTATTGCGCTTCAAGCGATACATAAATCATACATTAATAATCATTACAGTTATTCATAATGAAGAGATAAGGAACACTGTAATCTATTACTGTTATAGAAAGATACCATAGACTATATGGGGTTCTTTATACTAAGCCCCTTAATCTATCTATATACCACTATATTTTAGTGTAGTCTATCAGCTCTTTCAGTCAAATTATGTTAACGCTGTGATGAAAAGAGAAAGTTAAGTATTTTAGTAAAAACCTGTTCTAGTTTTTGATAAATAATAAGGTTTTTTTATAAGATTCTGATTAATACTATAAAAATTTAGTGACGCTGACTTGTTATATTTCGTCAAAATTTTAGACTCTCTCTAATCAATCTTCAAATAGTTATTCAATTTCTACATAACATCTCACATATATGGCAACGCATGCAATTGAATAAGAATGTGCTTTTAGATAGGTACTAAAAAACAGATAGACCTGTGCCTGTACTTCAATCAGCAATAATGTCTTCACGATTGTCAAATAGATATGTTTTCAAAAAATTAGATTAAACTTAAATTTATATTTTGGAATATATCGTGGAGGAAGGATGGTGAATAGTACCTCCAACCTATAGGGTGGATCTTCAACCAGTCTAACCGCCAATTGGGCTGAAGGCCACAGTGGCTGAGGTCCAGGAGTTGTTCCAGGATGAATATCTATAGCAGAATAACTAGCAGTCGTAGAATGCACCTATGCGTTACAATATTGTTAGAGGTAGTTAAAAAATAATATCAAGAGTATATATACCAGAGATTAAATTTTTTTGATGACGTTTAATATATAGTAAACATGTGACGATATAAATATTTATTTATTTATTATATATATATATATAATGAATATAGTTCACCTCAGAGGTAAAATGGCATATATCGGAAGCCCTGGGTTCTGTTCTCGGTAAAACAATAATCTACTATTAAATGATAACACTTACCTTGAATAATATAATCAATGAAACAACGTGTTTCAACCCATTGGGCTTTTCCAGATACCTAAGGTTCTTGGTAAGTCAAATATCTTCCGTCTTTAAACTTCAGTAATGTATAAAAATTAAATTTAATGATAACGCGACTTACAATGATCTATTTTTATATATATATATATATAATTTAAATTGTTGCAATTTCAATAAAGGGTAACCAAGTTCTTTATATAATCATAGAACAAATACAATTAGCAAGCTCGATTTAGAATCTTTGTAAAACATTACTTTTTATATTAAAAGCAGATATTGTTTGTATTATATATACGTACGTATAGTGACTCCAGCCCAACGCCGACAAACAAATTCCCAATTATCTAAAGCCAAAGAAGTTTCAAGTTAAGATCTCCAAATGGCAAGAAATTTCAAAATGTGTAAACACTGAACATTTATAATTTGCTATCTATTTTGTATTCAGCTCACGTTCACCCTCCGAGATAAGTTTCAACCACAATTACCTGACCGTTCAGCCGTCAGGAAATATATTGGCACCTGCAAACCTTTGGCTTCGATGCCTCTTGACAGCGCCTCCCATCACGCCCATCTTCTATTTATGACCTATTTTATATAATTATTAGGTGAAATAAAGACATTGGTAAGAAATAAAATTAAGACTAATTGATGTTCTCTGTAATTAGTAGATCAAAAGATAATACGAATGTTCTTTCTAATCTGATATTTTTTGATGAAATAGTAAGAAATGCCACAACAATTAACTGTTATTCTACGAAAAACAAACTCCGTTTCTTTGACAAAACTTTGTGATTATTCTAGAAATACAATGAAATCAAAGGACAACTTTTAAAAGGGCCCTAATGGACAAGAGGCCATCGATCAAATGACAAAGAAAGTTTTCTCAATACAAAACAATTGATGGGCTTGAAATTTCGTATTTTTCATTCATTTTAGTCACAATGTCATTTCTTTGAGTAAAGATTTTACGTAAATCAAGTTTTTGACAATGTTTAGGGCTGAGTTTGGCTCAAAACATAACCCTTTATCTTTGATCTATCTATAAAGAAACACTACACAACTATAGTATGTATTGAAAGTTTAAAAGTAAAATAACTTAAATAAAATGATTGTATTTTAATTATATTAAGAGGTCAGAGCCACCTACTGGATTAAAAATAGTTTTGAGTGAAAAATCATTAAATAAAGTTACCTACAGTCTAAGTCCATCCCACACTATTAACGCTTTTATAAAAAAAAATGTAGGAGCATAAAAAAATTACCTTTTATTTCGATTTAAGCATTTTAAATATATTTATAGAAACTAACAAATTTATATACTCAAATGAAAATGAATCGCAAAATATGTTGCTAAGCCCAAAACTCGAAGACGGCTTGACCTATTCAAGTATTTTTTTTAGTTTATTCCTTGTTATATGTTCCATATGTTAGTATGTAGCTACTAAAAAGGTAAGCTAAGTAAAAAAATCGTATTAAGGCAGAACTTCCCGGGGTAAGCTAGTAAATTATAAAACTATTTAGTTTATAATTTCTTTACAGATTTTGCACTCCACCACTTTAAATATATGACGACACTGCGTAATGAGCTTCGTAAGGAAATATATCCATACAATTATTTTGCTCCTTACAAATAAATTAATAGGCAATTCTTAAAATATACTTACGGATACCGGCACGTTTCAGTTTGATTATGTATAGATGGTATAAAGATCAGGGCCAAAGTATAGAAAACTTTGCGAAGATTCGTAGAATTTTATTGAATGACGCACGCGATTTCTTGATCCATTTTAGCGCAGAATTTTCTTTGTTTGTTTCTTACAACCACTGCCGATCCTGGTTTTGTTTGCGTAAAATTTTATAATCAAATTGGCAGTGTTGGTTTGAGTGAAGATTATAATCTCTAAATTTAACAGGAAATGTTCAATTTAAGAGTTGAAAAATACTATTTGATTTTTCTAATATTTATATACACAGCAATAATTCGGTCGTGCAAAAATTATTTGATGTCATAAAACATGTTCGGCGAAAGTCAACAAAATTTTCTTTTGAAATGGGTCACAGATAGTATTTAGGTTGTTTGGTTGCTTATATCAGAACAGTTATCCCTTGTCCATTATGCCATTGAGGTGGCAACTGATATATATATATGATATATCTAACTGGTGTAGATAACATTAATTATTCTATTTGCAGACGATAACATTGAATACATTTCAGAAAGAAAATATATAATCTTTGATCCTGCTAATATTCCAGAATCAGGATTCATCTCATAAGTCGGTATAATCAAGCAGTCCCCACAACGAGGCCAAATAATGTTAGCATTCATAGAAGGGAAAGAAATTGAGCTGACACTAAGTGCGTGAAAGAATATTAGTAGAGGCTGAAGTGAGTTGTTTTGCGCCGCAATATTCCGTGCGATTTTCTCGAATACTTCGAGTGGCTTTCATTCGATGGCAATCTCTATGCTAACAGCTTGCGATTCTGATCTTCGTTTAGCGAAATGACCGCACTCGCCCCTGTTCCAGTGACGCTTATTCGTTACACGTTCAGCCCAACTTTTTATGGACGCTTCGAACAGTCACCCTCCGATTGAGATCTTTCGGCATAAATTCTTATACATGTTTGGCAATATTGTATTGTATTTCACCGCAATCTATATAATAGCTATGTTGTCAAAGCCATGATAAGATTGCCTGTTGAAGCGAAGTATTTTGATATTAATACTGTATTATGTAATATTCAAATACGTATAATAATAACTGATTTCATAAATATGTTTTCTTTGATCTCTTAATAAAATAAGTTTGAAATGCGATGAGTTACATTTGCGAGTAGATACATTTTGTCTTAGCCAAAGTCTGCAAAAAGCTCAGTCAGACTTCCCCGTAGTATTTAATAATAACCATCCTCAATAACGAAACGTATCTTAAAGCTGTTTCATCTGAAAGTGTTTTCCAAAGCTCTTCCGGAAAGCTGTAAGTACCAAAATCGAACAATGAAATCGTTTGCCTCAACTCCAACACCTCACACGTAAGCCTTTCATTTCATATTTCGAATACGCGAATTATTCGTGAAATAAAAAGAATAGGGGTCAAAGGCAGATGGTCCGCTTTTATAAAATTGTTGGAGGGTTGTGAAATATGACACACTGTTATTTCTTCGCACACCCGGTCAAGAGTTATTGCATTCCATTATACGTTTTCTCTATCTAAGGAAGCCATTTTCACTAACGGAGAACTAAACTGTCTAAATTTTATTCCGCTTATCATTTTATCGCCGGCGCGGAAATATCAAACTATGAATCACTTTTATACCTTACATTAGATTGTGAATTTTAATATACGCCTTATATATAATAGATAAACGGTATAACACTCCAATACTGGTAGTTAAAATCTAACTGCAATATAAATAATATCACTTCCCATATCTTTGGTGCTGTTTCATATATGCATGTATAGAAGGGTTATCTTACAAATTAAAAGCTGATATTAGCCTTTCGACAGGCTGAGCTGCGTATGCGATTGACAATGGAGTCAGTGGCTTGGAAAGTACCTTATCTCTGATACATTGTGCCCCATGTCACATGAACGGGGACGCCGCAGGCTATAAACGAATTTCACATTCATGATGTAGATTAAGCTGATTATTTAGCTCTGTTTGCTTTGTATTTTGCAATTAAATTAAACCGCGCGAACATCCGACACTATATCGAAAGCCGCAATAAATACAAGCCGTTCAAAGAGATTCCTGATCGATGGGAATTCGCGGATTTCCTTTATTTTCAACTTTACTGAACTCCAACAGTCGTTAAGCTGTCAAATTAGACCAACTCGTCCTCGATGTCATTCTAACAAGAAAAAGTGCAATTTTCTTTTATGGCGTGACCTGAAAGTTTTGATGTCGTTAACCGTAAACCTGCAGGAGCACGTTTTTTGTGTAAAAATAAACCCCTCAAAGGATAGACATTTCAATTTCAGGTGTACAACTTTTAAAGGCGACGATTTTCTTATGTTCGTAAGCGACGTAAAATAAACAAACAATTTCCCGATTCATTTTACGTCTCACGAGTGAGTGAAGCGGCGAGCAAATAGTATATGCGAGCGAGACATAGAACTTGTATTTCATAAAAGATTTTAAAATGGAATACCTACAATATTTCAGCCTTCAAATCTCAATAAATCGTCTAGGCGTGGTAACGAGCTCAGTGCGGCGTAGTCTCTGCGGATTCGTATTTTATTGGATTCACTGAAACGTTTTTCAGGTCCAAAGGATTATTTACGAGCGTCTGCGATCTCGATGCAGAAATGCAGATGGACATCGCGCACAAACCTACCTACACCTCGCCCTCATACCTCACTCCCTCATTGCACCAGCATTCAAATAAAATGTTATACGATTTCTATGGTGCTTCGTAATTTAAAGACAGGTTTAAAGGTACCTATAAAGGTAAGAGCAGTGTGGTCTAGTGTCTTCGAGAGTTCGTAGGATCGACCCCGGCTGTGCACCAATGGAATTTTTTCTATGGGCACATTTAACATTCGCTCGAACGGTGAAACCGGCTTGCCTTAGACCCAAAAAGTCAACGGCGTGCGTCAGGCACAGAACGCTGATCATCTACTTGCCTAATCGATTATAAAATGATCATGAAACATATACAGAATTCTGAGGCCCAGACCTAAAAAGGTTGTAGCCGTATATACTATTAAGTAGTGTTACCATTAGGTAGTATTAGCCATTGATTTTTTTAAAGGTACCTCAGTACGCACTAAAAAGTTTCGTTAATGGCGAGAAGATTAGTAATAAGTATCTATCAAATATATTTACATTGTGTACAATAATCTCTTATTTAAATTATGTTTACGTTTCGTGTAGGCCATGGATTTGATTCCTAGGTAAACAATTAATGTTTCGAGGATTTCACTACTATATTAAATTACTGTATTTTTAAATTAATTTCCTTCACCAACAATTAGTTAACAAACATACACAATATATGATACGGTTGCTAGTTTTTAGGGTTTTATTACAGAACGCCTGTTTTCTTAGTCAAATAAGACGGTATGTTTTCTCCTGGCCATGTTGATTTTATAAGAATACCGAGGAACTATGGGCAAACAAATTCATTGTGCAACGTAGTCTAATAAAAATATGAATCAGTTATAATGAGATGTTGAGCCAATATTAAACTTTGCAATTTTATGGAGCTGAATAAAATTGGTATCATGGCTGTAATTGTATCATTATGTATTTTTACTCTCACATATTAAATTAATAATGTTTTCCAGTTGGTGAATTAGTAATTGCACTACGTATTTTTTTAACTCATAATTTGGCATTCTGAAAAGGTGGGAGCTTGTAGTTTATTGTTTATCAGCCAAATCATAAAATGACTGCTTCACGACTGATTTGAGAGCGAACTCCGAACCGCTGTGTGAGTTCGAAAAATGAGTTACAGAATCGCAGGGCTAGTGTTACTAATATATTATTTTTCACTAAATAACTTTATCGTTTAACATAATAAAAATCTAAAACGCGTTGATTACTTCTACCATAGTTCCAAGTCTAGTATCGATCTGCCTTAGAATTCTGATAGTTCATGATTCCTTGCAACCTACCTCTATAATAGAACACTTCCTTTTTTACTTTAGTTAAAATTCTACAGATAAAAGTATACTAAGCATAGACTAAATATATCGTTCTTAATTCAAACTTTAAATTATGTCCATTTCGCGGCATTAAAATGCACAGGTGGCGCTGGTGATTAATTGGTCTCTAGACGAGGTTCGGCCAAAACTATTTATTTATATACGTATATCAAGTCCGCTGTGCAACGATCGTAAGGCCATAAATCCTTAGGGATACTAGATTCGATACATTTTGCTCTAGAATCTTGTTTGTCAAAACGATCGATAAGAATAGAAACAGCAATTTGTTATAGTTTTGTTTCGTGTACTTTGTAATAATAAGTTTTATGTAAAGTTCGCTTTGTCATCTACATTGTTCAAGAAGTAGTGTTATAATGCGGTACAGTATTCGCGGATTTTGAAGTGCAGCTTAAAATAGATCTCTAAAAATTCCATCTCACCTGTACTATCAAAATGTAGAAGCAAAACTCAAATGTCTTTGCAAAATTTTGAAGGTGTTTCACGGTATATTATGTACCAAATTGGCAATATCTTGTTTTCTAATAACATTTTCGGGTTACAAGAGGTTGTTTTAAATACGACCATTATACTCTTTATTTATTTTTAATCTTTAAATATTTTAGCTTAATAATCATTGTCTGTAAAATAGCATGCATTACATAATAATAATTTGATTATAAATAATTCTCTAAAAAATTGCCTTTCTAAAAAAGCCCTTAGTACTTCAAAATTAAAACGAGCAGTCTCACTACCCATTAACCATTATCAGTTGGCAACGGTTCCATTAACAAGTAAACACAAAAATCCCAGAGCAATTAAAATAACTTGGCACGTTTAACGGACAAAATCTCGACGTTAACCTCCTTCTGTAGATAAAACATAAAAAACTGCTGGATTAGTTTTGTGACGGTACTAATGTGGTGCAATGTTTTTACTTGCATTTCCTTGGTCGCAGGTGGTAAATGTAGGTAGTGATTAATCGAATGGGGTGCTTGTACTATTTATGGCGTGTCGGAAACTAGCCCTCGCTTACGACTGCTATTTCCACCGATTTCCAGTAGACACAAATCCTCTGAGGATAGCGAACATTATAAATTCGACAATTTAATGTATTACCGGAATTATATAAACAGTTAAAAAAACATTCTTATCTGACCCAATAGATAACGTTCATTATGTTTTAATAAATGTATTATATATTTAAAAAATATATATATTTCAGTGTGACCAGCTTACTTATTAAAATATGAATCATAAAATAAACATACTGCTAAAAATTGCCACTAACAATTTAAAACCATAAATACGTATTACCAAAAATTACGTCCAAGCTTAAATTTTTATTTACAGGATTAAGTTTCGTAATTAATTCGCTGCCGGATATTTGAACACAAAGCCTTATTTATAGTGGATGGTAATACCCACGCTGTATCTTTAAGCTTCTGGGCTAGAACAACCAATACCGACGAAAACATTAACATATAATTTGCATAATTACTTTCCGAACACTTGTTTCGCCAATCTTTAACAATTTATCTTTTATCTATAGCCATTCTACTTCAGTTTAAATTTCGAATTTTCGGAGAATTCGTAGAAATACTGGAGATTAAATTCAAACGGAAATATATTTAATCTGGCATTAAAACGTTACATCTGGCAATAAATAATTACGTATGTATTTATTTATTACTTATATGAATCGGCGGTGAATATTTTCAATGAATAACAGACTAAAAATGTATGTAACTTTTGTAGTTTGTTCTACCGTACACAGATACATCTTGAAAATCCCCAAAGGCTGTCACTCAGTTGTCAATGTCAACCTTTTGTATGTTCGTATTTCGTAGTCATATGTCCCTAACAGCAATCTAAAAACGACAAAACAATACACTTTTGAGCTCAATATTTGAGCCAAAGATGGCTGAATATATTGAAATATAAATAAACTATAAATCTCTTTTTATTACACTTTAAAATGATAGTCCGTCATGATATATTAGCTATGGCGAGATATAAAAAAATTTAATACATAAGGCATAACGTTTTATGTGTGCAGAAAGTTTGTATGCACAGATGCGACAATCCAATAAGAAGGGTATCGAAACGCTGAAGGGTGATTTCCCAAAAGTATTAAGCCATTGAAAATAAATTTTATTGTTATTGCACTTTTTGGTACCTTTAGTCCACCCTTACATAGTGCAAGGTAAAGATTAAGACCGATTTAGCGACAGCATTGGGAAATTGTATTTTTCGAGAGAAAAATAATGTGTATTTCATTTTCCACTAGACTGTATATGTTGAAGTATTGTTATTTTGTTTATGTCTCAAAATACAGTAATAACAGATTCAGTTATAATATATATAATAATTTTCCAACAGTTTGCGTGGTTTCTTTCCAATAAAAACTCTACCCTCATTTTCTGTTCATGTTATAGCAATCAAGCCTACCCGCCGAAACCATGCTCAACGAGAACGAGACTATATGTAAAATAATGAAGACATTCTATTGCAATTTGCACCTTTCATTGTCTGGGAGTATTAACCAGATTAAATTCTTACCAATACCCACCAGTGATTGACGTTATCTCTTATACGAAATACGGTGTCCATTTTTTATAATATGTAACATTTAGTCCGGGTTTATCACGTTCACTTAACATGAGGTATTGAAATGGGTGATATAAATTAAACCTTACGCAATTTAGACCTCAAATGTAAGATTCTCATATATTTGTACTCTATTAGGTCCTTGGCAGCGGTATAGACATAAAGGAGCTCTTAACATGTAATAAATGTTTCCTTTACTCCAACTAAGTGGCCCAACTGCAGTACAACGGGCACTGTGCGGCGGGCGATCTCATTGCCTTCATTTAAAACAATATTCACGACAGTTAGACGTAGACTGGTTATACTAAATTAACTTACCTGCAGGCGGTGCATAATATTTAAAATTGAATGTTATTTTACGAAAGTTACACTGAATATAATCAAAGATTTTGAACTTTAATGAAAGAAATTTAAAATGACGCAACGACAAATGACGAATGGTTTTATGTTCTCTTTCTTTTTATGATGGAATTAGGTGGCATATTAATTTATAACTATTTACTATTGTAAGGTAACAAATAAGGAGGTAATACTTTAAAATAATATTAATGTTTTACGTGATTAGATCAACCATGAGCCATAAGCTATATGCATACAAAATATCGATACAATTGTTTAAATGTGCGTATTTTTAATGTCTGAAACTCTGATTGATTTGAGCGTGACGGCCGCTGCGAAAACCGCTGTGTGAGTTCGAAAAGTGAGTTACAGAATCACAAGGCTGCTATAAATTATATATATATATCTACTTTTAGTAAATACATAAACACTGAAATCTACCTTTATTAAATAGAATATTTTAAACATTGACAAATATATTTTCTAAAGATTTTTTATTATAAAGAAAGCTTTGGAAAAAGCAACAGCTGACGATCCAACGCCAAAAGGTGAAATTTTATTCAAACTTTAGCAGATTCATTAATACATTTCAAAAGACACTTTTATAACATTAATTACGACATTTATAAATTAAAGTTGATGAAAAATAATTGCTGTAATAAAACAGGTTAAAAATCTTTAAACAAATTGCTGTTCAGATAGTCGCGATTCGTCACTTGGACATTAATATCGGAAAGAATTCGTTGAACCTTGGATTAAATAAATGAAGTGACTGGTAATTAATTGGACTTTCACCCTATTTTCCGTTCGGTGACAATTAATTTCCGGCTGCGAGAAAAGAAAACCTTTATCACTTAACTGGTGCGTTATAAACGAAGTGGTTGGGACGCGACGTTTTTTAATGTTTCATGTGTTTGATTGTAAAATTACACAGTTCGACAGTCTTGTATTGTTGTAATGACGTAAAAGAAAAAAAAAACAGTTGACGATCGTTGATCATAAATTTGATTATTCGTCGAGACATTTTAGCAACCCTGCATTCTTAATTATTCATTCGCGGATGCTTGGCAAATCGAAGCGACTTCTTCGAATCAAAAAAACTCCAAGGTTTTCAAGAACTCTATTGATAAAGTTGTATGGATCTAGTTAGCCCTGCGCCTTGTTTAGTTCTCATGTCACTGTCACACGTGTATATCCTTTTTTGTGTGATGTTTGAGAGCATAAACAAAAAAATAAATAATGTTATTCTACGTGCCCTTTTACCTACTAGAAGTATAGGCTAAAACATGAAAGCACAAACAAAGAGAGTAAAACCGTTTGGGCATGGATAGCGGATATTTCAATATTTATTATTTTAACATAGTTTAATAATAAATACGATGTAACGTTTAAAATATAAAACCTTTTTTGGCTTTGTTATAACATAAAATATTTTTCATAGTACGAGAAAACACGAATTTTAAATTCATTTAACTATATCTGACGTTAACACTGTTTTGATGTTTACGTTTTGAGTAACGTTTTGTTCGCGTGTGTATTTTCGGTTGTGGGACACAAGAAAATCTTTTGCTTTTTAAAACGCAAGCACTTACTAACTCGATGGAGTTCACGTAAATCAGCTTGTACGAACATTAATCTGAACTTTAATTACGTCACAAAGTCGAAGAAAGGGAATTAAAAATTCTTACTCATTATATTCTAATTAAAAACGATAGTTTTTGCTTGGGATTGTTTTATCGTGAGGTTCTTTTTTAATAATTGCATAATTTACATGGAAAGTAATTGATAATGATATCTACACTGATTATATACGGTAACAAATTCTCCCGTATATTTATAAGCATTTTTGAATCTCGTTTATTAGTAAGTAAGTATCTAATACTTACCCTTTTGTGCCTACCAACACCATAGAAATTCGAAAACTAGTGTCTTGTTATTAAAATATCTATAACGCGAAACAAATATTATTTCGCCTACAATGTTTACAATTATTATATTATTTCATGCGTGATTTTTTTATAATTGTAACTATTTTAAGTGCGATGAAAAAATTATCTATGGTATTGTAGAATGTAATTCCATGCCATCAAAGTCGCGAGCCCCAACTTCATAATCAGGAATATAATATAGTATTAAGATCTATTGCCCAGGGCTCAGAGATATCCAGTACCCGTATTCTGTTTCGAACACATCCTCTTGGGAAATTGTGATATTCAGTGTGTTAAATTTGAATTCGGCTTATCTTATTAGTTTAAAGCATAATCTTAACACAAATATTGTCAAAGTTTGAGTCCATAAACTAAGAGATGTGACAATATATGGACTGTGTTGTATAACTAACTTGTTTTCTTTTACTTTATATTATATTGAATGACTTTTGATTTTTCTTTATGAAAAAGATCTTCTTTTACTTTCCATTACTGGAGTTTGGCCGTCAGTCCCTTGTAGCATCTCTTGTCCTATGCTCGATGCATCAACCCTTTCGCAGTCACAATACCCGTCCACTCCCTAACCATTATAATTCATGAGTAAAAAAGTATAACTTAGTTTTTAAATACGGCCCAAGCTGAGGTTCGAGGACATTTCTGAACATTTTTTTATCATCTTTTAAAACCAGGCTAATCACACACACAGAGCAGCCTGTGTGATTTTTTAAATCTATGGGTAAGATTGAGTTGACACTTAGCACGTAAAATAAAATCAAATAAGTTTCAAAGACCGGTAAGAAAGTACCCGGTTTCCTTAAGATATTATTTACAGTTAAAAACTTTTAAGGGTTAAAACGCCCCGTGATCTTTTTGTCTTAACTGCGCTCACAATGCTCTAACAGTAATAAGTGGTCATATTATTCAACGTGACTAAAGGTGGGTACCGTCTTTGTTGCCATGGTTACCATTTTTACAAGGACTAAACTTTGTATTAACGGAAATTGATATGTACTCAGCCAATTTTATAAAATAAGGTCATTCTAGTTTTAAAACTTATTGTAATTTTTTTAGGCGTTCAGACCACCAAAGATTTAAACTCCATCGCTGCTTTTTAATAGAACCATATCATAAAACAAAATATTCCTTTGTTCCTTCAGTATTAGTTCACAATTAGGTCTCGATTCGTGTAGTACAATAGATATCGCGTCTATTGTGCAGCAAAAGGGTGGTGATGAAATCCGTCACAACTAGCAAAGAGAAAAAGCGTTTGTTTCTGTGACCTTTTGTCGAGTATGTGGGCTATCGAAATAGACGATTTGTCATCGCCAACGCGAAATCGTAATATAGTAAAAACATAAGGCGATTCATTTGTGCTTAAACAAAGCGTCAACCTCAGAACGGTGCGAGCAATAACTGGGATCATTTTTCATACGGTTCATTCTGGCTGCGAAAAGCGATATAATAAATCATTGTTGCCAACATCACAAGCTTATTATTTAGTCCGGTCAGATTTAGACGTGTGGGAAAATATTTTTATAATATTGCACCGTATAAATGCGACGTCGATTATATAAATTTCGCTGGCATGTTATATGATATACCTAGTATATAACATCGAAACCTTTACGCCTGGACATTTATTATTCTTATTGTTTTAATAAAATTAAAGTGCCCATGACGGATGACATAATAAGTAATAAAATATTATGTAAATACATCTTAAAGACAAGTTAGAAGCCTCCTTGCAATGAATTAATCAAAATATCCGTAATATTACAATTATCGGAACTGTTATTAATTGCCGCTTTTTAATTATTTATTTAACGGGTAATTAAAATGAAAATGCGACAACTATAGTTCTTCTAAGAACTTTATTGTCAATCAAAACAACAATTACTCACGTTCTTCTGTGATGCAAGGCCGTGATTTGGGTAGGCCTCTCCGTTATTTCGTTTCACCATTTCAGAGTTAGAGTTCCATTTGTCTTTGTTCTCCGTTTCCTATATTTTTGCACGCAAACTCCATTATCTAATTTAGCTTTGGCTGAATGCCAGGTCGGCGTTCTTACTTTCAAGAAAGGAGATTTTGTTTCTTTATACCAAACACCTAAGTACAAGCTTATTTATTCCAATTTCAAATGTTTAAGGATTGAATATGTTGGATACGAGTATTATATTGTTTTTAATAAAAGTAATCTAATATATAAAATTCTTCTGTCACGGGGTGCGTAATCGAACTCCTCCGAAACGGCTCGACCGATTCTCATGAAATTTTGTGTGCTTATTGGGTATGCCTGAGAATCGGACAACATCTAGGCGAAACGACGTTTGCCGGATCAGCTAGTATTTTATATAAACTTTTAGACATAAAATATTATCGATATATTTATTTCTCATGAAAACAAACGAAAATATTTGTGTAAGCTGCGTGTATAGGACAGTGTCAGACAACTTTTTCTTTACACGAAACCTTCGAGGTGAATGTGATCAAATACAAATTAATCAAACTTGTAAATATATAAATATAGTTCCAATAATATGTATGAAGAATTCTTTAAGTTAAGACTTATATGTAACTAGCTATATTTGTCAGCGAATGCTATAATTTTCAGGAAATTTTGTGATCGAGTCGATTGGCCGTTGGTTTTAATTGCTACTTTGGTTAATCATTGAGAATTCTTCTATGGCTTATAAAATTATAATTTATTTGTTTTGTTATTATTTAATTTTTTCATAGTTTGTAATTATTACTTATCAAATAAAAGGACAAATATTGTTACGACCAATCAAAGCAGCTCGAGTGGGGTCGAGGATCCATCTTGACTTTTGACAGGGAAGGCAGGACAGTTCTGAAGGAGTATTCGGTGGAGCATTGTGGGATTAGACATTGGACCGAGTAGGGCCTAGCAGATTGTGATTAAACGTGAGATCGCTCCCATTGAACCCACTCTCGTAATTTAAGCTTAAGTGTTTTTAGTGCTAATACTTTCAATCAAAATTAAATATTCTACGATATTTATTCGTGGCTTTTGTGCTTGCACTTACCCATATGTCAATTAATCAATTAATCAAATCAATCAAAACTCATTTATTCATGTAGGTAACACAATGTACACTTATGAACGTCAAGAAAAAAGAAATATACATTAAATGCTTCTAATTTTACATTTACTACCAGTTCTCAAATCAAGGGCGTAGAACGGAAGAGAAGAACTGGCAATAAACTCTCCGCCACTCTTTTTAATTGCCAAGTTTTTGTTTTACACAACGTTTGTAAGGAGCTGCAACCATCACACCATGTTCCACATGACATCTAAAGTGATAAATAATATTAAAATAAATTAAAAACAAAGATTTGTCCTCTATCAGCAGGAGGCATGGTGAAATATCAGCACGCACTTACATTCTCGTGGGAACAACACGCAAATACATAGTCGAAACAACTAACATCACCGCATACACGACATTAAACCCGCCGAAGTCAATGTCAATGAAGTAATGATATTTCTCAGATATATATAATAACTAATAATATATATAAAAGTGTAGTCACACTATAGTTTAGTGTACTGTTTAAAACGCTTCATAACTAATATTTTAATGAACCAATTATCCTTCAAACTTCCACTTTGTGCATCGATAAGACGTTAGTTTAGTAAAAGCAATTTTATTTTTTCTGTATTTACACATTTGTTCTTCAAATTCGTACAGTTGGATTGCTACTCTATCCTTCAGTAACATAGGCTTTATATTTTTACCAAATTATCAATGTAAATGTCCAGCCGTGGGAACCAAGTAAAGGCCGCTATGCGATAGAAATAAATAGTAGGTAAGATAGGATACAATATACATAGTAGGTTTAACTGTAAATGAACGAATTGCAGTCACGTGGGCGCGTGGCCACAGAAATTACCAATTACGTGCTCGCACAACGTAGTTAAGTATTGTTTTGTTTATAGGCTCGACCACCCCGCTAAATTGTTCGCTTAAATTCGTTGGCTATTTTTTATTATAATTACGCCTTTATTGCTGTATACCCAATATAAAATATCAACATTTATTTAAGTTACATAATAAAACTTAATATACATCATATGACCCGTTTTTGGTAATCACCGTGTCCTGTGACACATAGGCCTCTTCCAGCTGCTTCCATTATTTTCTGATATTAGCTTTTCTTGTCCAAGTTGTGCCTCCTATTCTCTTTATCATCTGCCCATCTCTTGCTCTGTCTTCCTCTTTTCCCTTTTCCATCGTGTGGTTGCCATTCTGTAATTATTTTTGTCGATTTCAACCTGCTATCTCTCGTCATGTACCCGGTCCAGAGTCATTTCAATTGCCTTAATTTCTTTATAATGTCCTTTACTTTGGACGTTGATCTTATCTCTTCTGCTCTTTTTCGGTATCTCAGTGTTACACCCACTACGCTTCTTTCCATTTCTCTTTGGCATTTTTAACCACCTCCAAAAAAGATTATCAGTGTTCTGAATTTTGAAAGGTTCAAGAATCAATCAACAGGGAACAGGCCTAATTTTATTTTATTATATTTAAAAATATAGGTTATGATTTATTTTCGTGTCTATATTAAATTTCAATTTTAAAGACAGTTTAGAAAGTCTTAAAAAAGTAAAACTATATGAAAAAGACCAAGGGGAAGAAGGAGAAGGCGTACAAGAAAAATGTGGATAGAAGATATAAAAGCGTCAGCAGGAAGCAAATGGAGAAAGAAAGCCATGGATAAAATTCTCGAAAAAGTTTGACGATGCTTATAAAACAATAACTAATTTAAATTGCATATATTAACATTTTATTATAAAGATTGAAAAATAAACGGGTCTTATTATGTATTATAATTATTGCAAATATTCCATGCATCCGTGTTAGCCTAGTGCGACTATATATGACTTTTCACCCTAGCTTGGTCGTACATTCCCAGTATTCTGGACCTGTTTCAAGGGTAATTAAAAATATCGTAAAATCCTTTTAGAACAGTAGACGGTTATCGTAGTGATAACCGTCTTCTGGTATGTGTTGATGTGAAATTATTAATGAAATGACGCAGAAATGTTCCCAATTTCTGCACAATTTTCTCCATTAAGGTTACAAGACTTCATGTATAGCCTTGTAGCCTACATTAGTATATCTTTATGTAAATCAGTTTTCGAATTGTAAAATGTGTCAGAAAAAGAAATAACACAAAACATCTTATTCGGAAACTATTAACATAAAAGCAATGTATTGTAGAGTTAATATTTGAAGTGACACGAGAGAATTAAGCCAAAAATTTTAATCCTTGAACAAAATACATTTATGAATAAGGTATGAAGTTATCTTTACTGAAATAATTGAAGCAAAAATTGATCCGCCAAAGTGAAGATTCATTAAAAGTTAGACGCCTGTAACATTATCGTTGCTGATACTATGAATAACTGAAATGAATTTCAGAGGCTAGTTCAAGTGTGACGTGGAGCGCAAAATTAGTTAATTAATTTGCAAAACGGCTCATCGGAACTTGGCGTAATCTCCGTAGTCTTTAGAAACGAAGTTTTAAATCGTGCATTCTGCACATTCAAATGCCGCAAGATCCTTTGATTAAAGAATTTAAGCCCTCCAACAGTTTTCACCTTTCGTTTCAATCTCTTTTAGTCAGACGGATTTCTGTTACGTACGTTTTGCTTTGACTCATGTTAAATAACGTTTATCAATTTTAAAATATCGTACAGCCATTGTTTGACGCGTAAGAAATTAGTAAGTATAAACAAACGTGTGTGTACTTATATACACGCGTTAGAAGTTATACTTCTTTGGCTTATGACAAACAGACAAATATTTCAAAAAACTGTTTTTAATATGGTACATAATTATATGAGATGTATATTGTATATGAAGTAGGTACACTTAATAGTACAATAACAACTACCTAGTATGTTATTTATGTCCAACATTATACAATATTATCTGCATAATTAAACATAATTCACATCTTTTTTTATCGCTGTATCATGTATGAATTCTAAATTTAAATGTAACCACCATCTTGTAAACCATTTCAGATTTAAATTCAGTGGCCTTATTGAACGTATATGTATAGTTCTGGCTCGCTCAACGTAAGATGTTTTAATTAAGACCTTGCGATAAATAACTAGTCTGCCGGGACAAGCGGGACAGCACTAATTGCAAGTATATTTAATCCGTTAAAATACAACGGGCCTTGATTTCCATAAGCTGCAATTGTTTTAACCCTTGGGCGATTTAGTTTCCATTATATCCCCTGTTTATATTAGGACGACAAAGGTTGAATTTATAAATGGAGTAATTGATTTTAGCGTGTTAGTTACACTTTGAGAAATATAAAAAAATAATATTATTGTATATTACAATTTAATATATAAATGTGCCGAAAAGTGCCGCATAATTAAATCGAAATACTCTACCAAATTGGATGGTTTTTTATTTTGTATCTTTAAAACAGATTTCATAATATTTTAAATGATTCTGTGAGACAGATATTTCAATATGTATTGACAAATTGGAAAGTGGTGAATCTTCAAGACACCGTGATAAAAATAAATTATGTTTCATAAATAAAAACCACAGTGGTGCTACAACTATTGGCTATTGGTCTCAGATGTATGTATCTGTATCATGATCATTTATGAATTTCTGAATAGATTTCTTTCACAAAGTCAAAGTCACTTATTCATTAAGGTAACACACTGTACACTTATGAATTATTATATATATATTATTGGCGAATAAAGAAAATATGTATTTCTTGCTTGTTCTTCTAATTTTACATTTACTGCCAGTTCTCAAATTAAGGGCGTAGAATGGACGAGAAATGGCAATAAACCCTCCGCCACTCTTTTTAATCGCCAAGTTTTTTGTCATGCTGCATACACAATATCTGTAGTGAGCTGCAACTATTACACCTTGTTCCACGTGACATCTTAATTAATTAATAATAAAAAACACCACACGAGCGAGTGTTAATCTTTAATATATACATTCAATGATATAATAACGAATTTAATTATGTTATATATAAATTAATACCACTGTCCTAATGTTTTGGTTTACAGCATGGTCACAATTGAACCAAGTGAAATGTTGCAAGCAGCCTAAGTTATTATGTCTCAAACTTTCAGTGTGTTTTGTGGTCATATTAACAAACATGATACTATTTGAGGTTGTGATGAAAGATATAAATATGCTAAACAATTTCAAAACTTTAATATATTTTAAAACTTCATTTATTTTTTTAAATTCTGACTACACATTGAGAACAAAAATATATGAACGAAATGTACATTATATATAGAAACTTACTAGAATTAGTGTAGTGTGTACGAACAATCAAAGTTTGTGATAACTATGCGTACCAAAGCAAAGTTTATAAGATAGCAACAAAGAAAGGTTTTTCCACTAATGAATTACCCTGTTGTCTTTCAAACATCACTAACGAATCCTATCTGTATTTTATATACAACCTTTTGATTTTTTTGATTGTTTATGTGGTTTTCTAGCGCGCAAAAACGTATAATAATTAAATATATAGGTATATGTACTCCCCTATAATCATGATAATCACACGCGTAAACCGCTAGTTTTTAAGCTGTAGTTTTTAACCACAAATAATTGACAGGTTTTACTACATTTAAAGACACGCAGAATTTAACTTTTAAATATACATATATTCAGTATTTTCAGAACGCTTATCTAGTAGAGTCTAAACAAGGAATATATATCTGATTGTGTATCCCACTCACGGAGGCGGCTCGTTTGTAAAGGTAACAAGGTTGAGTAGGGAAAGAGTTAAAGCCTTCAACCCTGCTTTAAGTGTACTCCAGGTTTCAGTTACGGATCATTAAGCTTATTTTTGTAGTGAACTTTAAATTTCATGAAAGCTTTTTGTTGTAATTAAAATGTTCTGCACTTCAACCTTTGAAGATTGTTATGATAAAATTTTAAAACGTTGGTTTAAGTTATTTTAAATTTTATATAAAAATATATTTTAGTTTATTAACGATAAGAAAAAGAAACAATTTAAACATTTTGGGTTTGGGTTCTAAACTTTTATATAATTATTATTATACTTTAAGACGATTCTTTTTTTTTTTAAATTCGATTGGTATTCAGCTAGCTCTTGAACTCACCATCTTAGGGTTGAGGCCCGTACGTTTAATGATTTCGCTCTCCAAACTGATTTGTTTGTTTGAATAAATGTTATTTTTTATTAGCGAACAATAGTTTAAAACGTAATATTGAGTGTATTTTTTTAAACTTCGAGTAATGCAACTCTCAATCTCATGGTTTATTTATCAAAGCTCGTGTTAGGTTTATTTTCGTTCAGTGCATTTCTTGTTTACGATCCATCATATTGTATGACGTTGTGTTTGTCGTGATCAATCTAAGTTTTATACGAAATAGAATACCTATTTGTTAATGTTTATAGTTTTGTTAATAAATAAGTAAAAAAATCTACATTTCTACACGTACAAATTCTTTACAAAAAGATTAATAATAATACCTAGTTAAATAGTTTACATTATTAGCCCAACTTTTGTGAAATGATTTAGTAAACAGTTGAGTTTTAGCATTAGTATTGGATAGTAAACAAAAGTATAGGGCATGAACAGCATACCAAAGCAATTGAGTGCGTATTTCAACACATTCTGGTACCCATTAGTAGTATGCCGAACACGCTGCGTTCGGGATGCCACCCTTCCGAATGATTCGTTAAAACCTTCAGTTCCCAAACATACCCGATTCTAAATAAGCAACCTCAATACGTGCACGTGTATAACGCTCCTAAATAATTCTTATTTTACTTTTGACTGAGGCATCACTATATAAAACGTATGTTGAATTGTAATAATATGTCCTATCTAACGCTACAACCCTAATTGGGCCTCATATTGCATCCGTTTCTTAATCATTAGATGTTATCGATTTGTTATTGTCATCTATATTAGAGTATGAGACAGGTTTCCTTAAGATGTGTGTTTTCAACGTACAAGTGCTACTTTCACACATAGAAAGAAAATTCCATTGTTGGACAACCGTAATTCGATCGACCTCAAGGATGAGGGTCACACGGTTAAAATACTAGACCAACACTACTCTTTTTTATATCTAAAAAATTTGCTTATACGAATTATGGCTATTTTTTTATGTTACAGGAGGCCAACGGGCAGGATGCTCATCTGATGATGTCGCCCATGGACACTCTCAGTGCCAGAGGGCTCGCGAGTGCGTTGCCGGCCTTTTAAGATATAGTTCGCTCTTTTATTCAAGGAGTCTTAACATGGTAAGTAAATAACAACAATAACAACTTTCTCGTTTCGGATTTTATGAAAGATTTATTTATATGTTACCTCGCCACAATATAATATAGTTACATACTATCCGCTTTAATTACCCATTGATTATTTAGTAACTGTGACATAATTGGAATGTGGCAATTTCATTTTAAGCGCATCCAATAAATGTTACAGTTAATTTCACTAATAAAGGGAGTTAGTTACAAATGATAAATTATTCTCATTGTATATAAACTACCACATAATTTACATTTATATGAATTCATACAAAGTTGTATATTTAAAATGTATATTGATCTTATATTTAGCAAAAAATTCTACGTCTTGATTCAGATTTCTGTATTCGCTTCGTGATGTTATCTTGCTTAATAGGGAAGTAGGATATCAGCGTCCTGTGCCTAACCGTTGTTGTTTTGTATTGCTAATATATGATACTTACGTCACAATGTCTTTAATGCACGAGAACGCGCATATTTAAATCTATTAGCACCAAGCGCCAGGTAAAGAATTTCCGTGTCGCTTTAACCATTAAGCCATAGAGGATGCTGCTACTGAACTAAAAATAGCACATTATCACTGATAGATATGTACATAACTAGCAGACCGGCCAAGCGTTGCTGTGGCTAAGGTTTTTGTTATATTACATAGTAGTAACCTATTCAAGGGAAACGGTAGGAGAACACCAGTCATGGGGATCACCATGCTTTATTGGTGGTTATGCCATTAAACTGTAGCTTATGTGAAACGTTGGTACTTTCAACACAGCGCCATCTGTTAGAATATTTTTCAATAAAATAATATTGCGGGTATAAATTGAGATGTTAGCTATCCTATCTTTTAAGTTAGATGAAACTGCACATGGTGTGCAAATTTGATTGATATAGGTTCGGTAGTTTAGGGGTCCATAGCGGACAAACAACGTGACACGTAATTTATATATAATACGATAAGTCTAAAATTGTTGCAATATAAAAATACGCTTCATTTGGAAAAAATCACACCACGTATTTTTGCAACGTGAACAAAAGCGAATTCAAGTCTCTTCGTAAACAAAGGGTTAATTAAACAGTAGGTGCGGGCTAAAGTGTAGAAACAAAAAGTTGTATTCCCGATCGCTTTATTATTCAAGGTAGATGTCATATTCCAGTTTAACTTAGCGTTAGTGTTTTATCTATTTATTGAAATAGACAAACAAATAATCGTTTCACAGCATCGCATGTCATTGACATGTAGGGATATGCCTTGTAAACAATTTATTGTTGGAAAATGAAACCAATATATTATTTTCAGTATGCTTATAATGCGGCATAATTATATATACCTAGACTCACAATGGTCCTTCTAAACCAACGTCCATCTAAGACAACCAAATATGATACTATGAGAAAAAAAAATACTAGGAATTATGAACACTTCTATACATGATAGATATCTATTAAGCATATACTACAAAATATTATGGTCCAGTGCAGTTTTTTTTTCGAAATTATTGTGGCTTGGTAGCCAATCTTTTTTTTAATTTTTTCCTCTTTAAAAAAAATATAATTGCACCAGACTCAATAAAGATATCTGTCAGTTTGTTCCTTTTGTGATTTTTTACATGTTATCTAGTTTTTTTCTTAAATTAGGTTGCTATGCTTAGGTTTTAAAAATAAAATGTTTAATATCAGTAAATTTATTATTAACATACTGCATATAAAATGTTGAAGGTTAAATTATATTAAGCAAATGAAAAATACTATATGAAAATCGCACTTGCCGACTTCAATTTACGTAAGTCATTGACTTAAACGCCAAGTGAAGATTGAAGAAAATTTCAATCAAATGTTTAATTTGGCTAAACAATTTGAGAAGTAGTGAATTCGTTTACGTTCGTTATACATACGAATCCTTTGAAGACTCTCCTATAGTTTCATGTTTGTATAACTGGTTTTATCCAATGTAGTATAATATAACTGAATACAAAAATAATTTTCAATTGGAATTAGAGAATTAAACTAAGACTTTAGCTTTAAAATATTAATACATTTAGTAGTCTTCTGACAGCTCAAACGCATACCGTCTTAATATACTTTGTATAGTTTACAACGCAAACACTACTCGATCGATGTTTCTATTGATTTCCAAATACGCAGCGTTACTCAAGTTCACTTTACTTTGCTTAACTTATTATCACGTTAACTATACGATCTTCAGTATTTTTACGGGAAGCGACCTCTTCAAGTATATTACATTACATAAACATTAATTTACGCCTTCTATTTATCTGCCTAGACTCTATTTTATATATGGGTGAAGAGTCTGGGCGGGCGGATTGTATGTATATTTTTATTCGTCAAGCGAGAGTGCGACACTGAGCCAAATAACCTGACGCTCTTTTCTGAAATAAGACGCTTTCTAATTTACATTCTGTATACAAATTGCGCAAATGTGAGCATAAAAATAAAATTCTCATCGTTTGTGTTTCCTTGCGGGCTGGTCTTTTCTCACATTATGTAAATTTCTATTACGCAAATACAAATAAATAAGTGCCGGTTTCTCATCCTAAATTCTAGTCTCGTGTTTTAAAATATATAATACTTTCAACATTTTTAAAGCTTTACTTTTAAATATATATTTTAGTATTATAAAACACGTTTTATAATACGAGTACAGGAGGAAAACATATCGATAGAAGATATTTCTTTTAGTTTTTTGAAAACAAAGAATTTAATATGATAAAAAGCTTAATATTATATTATAAAATTGTGGTATTTATTTTCGACTAACCTGAATAGTCCTGCGTTGACTTACTTTACTATCTTGTCCGCAATGTAAGGTAAAATAAATTCAACATGTACAGATGAAAATAGTACCTACGTTTATTAATAAGACGTGTAGCCAACCAGACCTAGTGTAAGCAATTTTTTAGGAAAGAGGAAATTTGACACTCTTCTGCTGCCTAGCTTCTCGGCCACAGATCTGCTTGATTGCCTGCTTGATAGGCTAATATTAAAAATAAAACATTTAAAATTTTGACCAATCTATACTTATATTATAAAGAGGAAAGGTTTGATTTTTTTGTTTGTTTGAAATGAATAGGCTCCGAAACTACTGGACCGATTTCAAAAATTCTTTCACCGTTGGCAAGCTACACTATTCCCGAGTGACAAAGGCTATGTTTCATTTTCAAAAAAAATAGGAATGCTTACTAAAACTTGAATAATCTAACCCGAGGTGTAAAAAAATAAACATAAAACTTCCTTCAATCGTGTGCGCTGCGAAAACTATTAATGATAGAACAAAATGATGTACTTATTACAATTTTTATTTTTAGGACACATCACTATCTATAAAAAATGTCGCGACAGCATGTCTCTATCTTTTATAGTTATTCGTTACATCACAATAAGCGTCCTTTTATTATTATTTTTTATTAAAATACCACCGCTAGAAAAGGCTCTTTATTCGTACTGATCCTTATCAAAATAATTACCACCAAAAAAGTATGGTGGATTGGTGTTCTCCTGCCTTTTTTCTTGAATAGTTTACTACTATTATATTATTATATGTAATATAACAAAAATCTTAGCCACAGCAACGCTTGGCCGAGTCTTCTAGTTAATCATATATTTTAAAAGCACAATCAAAGAAAACATGGTCTACTTGAAGCCGGTACGTATATGAAATACCATTCGTTAACTGTATTTACTTACGAGCGACACTAAGCTTGAACACAAAACCGAATTAATACAACTAAATTACAATAATTGAAATGGTTTGAGCCGAATAAAAATTGCATTTAAAATTTTCATTTCCAAGTTCAGGTTACATTTGCATAAATTGTTAGGTTTTCTTGAGGTTAAGTGAGCAAGTCAGCGAGTCGAAGGTAAATTAAGTAGAAGGACTAAAAATGGTAGTCATAATCGTAAAAACTTGGAGAGTAGCACGCGCGGTGAATTTGGAAGGTATTCAAATAGCCTCGTCATTACTATAATGAGGTCATTTGCCCGTGTTCAGTTTATACAATAAGCTGTATTAATTATTATCGCCTGTATTACGCTATTTGTGTCTAAAAGCTATTATGGCCTGACAAAATTATATTGGTAATTATATAAAATTCACCGAAATACGATGAAGCCTTAAGATAAGATAAGTTTTAGAAGAATTCGAATTTGAAACTGTAGAGCGTGTATTCGAAGCCCGGCTGTGAACAGGTTAATATCTAACACTAATACTCACTATAATGCTATTGGAATATTCTACCTTATTTTTAAATTCTTGATTGACAAGTGATCAGCTTTCCGTACCTTGCCGTTCTAAGGTATGCTGGTAATTTAGTTTATCAATAGATATAGTATATTATTATATATTATCTTAGATAGCTGGAGAGAAGATACAGCCAATGGGTTGATAATTGCATTTAACTCCAAAATGTGGCACAAATGCATATCGGTATGCACAATTTACGTCTCCTTGCTTACGATAAAGGAAAACAATCACAATTATAAAATGTAATGACAAATTTTAGTGATATCTACCGATTGATGAATTGTCTAAGTATAGTTCTATGACAATGTTAGATAAATGCCTATCCTAAAGTACTACCAAAAGTTAACAGGTTCGATGATTTCAAAATAACACCTGCATCAAATATTTGTAACGAATTGCCTCAAAAAGTACTGGACCGATTTGAAAAATTCTTTCACCGTTTGAATTGCAAAAATTAAGATCCCTACAAAACAATAATAATGTCGCTGCGAAAACTATTGATTATAGAACAAAAAATGTTCCACAATTTTAAAGAACATATCAATACCTACAATTTTTTTTTAAATCCACCCGAGCGAAGCCGGGGCGGACGTATTTAATAAAACCAACACATATATTTACTTGAAAAATTACGTGAAAGCCAATGATATTTTCAACAATTCAAAGTGGACAGGTAAATTGAATCATAATACCCGTAATTTAAATTCAAAATCGAACAACAAAGAAACCGCCATTTATTTTTATTTCACGTCACCAGTCTTTGGAAGTTTCTCATAAATATGCAAGCCGGAAAGTTGCTGAATCGCATTTTACTTTTACCTATACGTATATAGGAACTAACAATATCAACCCACCCACTGCATAAGCAGTGTACTAAACTTTCGTGGACTTACAATATCCGAAAGTTATAAATTTTCAAACAGGCTTGTACCTACTTTTATCAACTTAAACTGATGTTATGGCATTGTCTGGCGTCGGTACTCCGCTTAAACAATTAAGTCCCATGCATAGTTGTAATATTCCAAAGTGTAGCAAGAAATTAATAAAATATGTTAGTTCTATTTAATGTGCTTAATTAAATATATACTGACCATTAGTATGATTTCAATGGCTAAATTCTGTACACATTTGTCATAATCTGGTGCAACTGATAACATTGTGTCATTCGTTTCATTGACATCTTGCGAGGTCGTAATATTTGAGACTGAGCTCTAAATCATATCATATTTATTTATTTGTTTATTTCGTAATCCTAAAGCTAACATAAATTATATATAATGACAAACAGTTACACTGAAAATATAGCCAGAGATGGAAAACAATGAACTACAAAAAGGTTTAAAAATGTATAAAAGGAAACAAACAAATAAAAATTATTCAAAACATTTAACTAAGTAATACCTAATTTGGCTGTGTTGTATGATGGTGTGAAAGTGAGGGTAAGTACGTGAAGGTGTGTATGTGTAGTATGCTCATGATGCAGGTGATTTTGCGCTATGGATATTCTTAATACTCCTTTTAACCATATTCCGCGATAAACAAGTCAAGGCTTAAATATTGGTCGTTGTCATATATACTGAGTACTAAGTCGGTTTTCTAAATCTTAAGCTCAGATAAGTATAACACTTAACCGAAACAGATCCTCACACATCAATGTGGAACATAGGGGATCCCTTGTGTGGGGCGCAAGACGTTATGTCCAAAAAATTGTGTAACTATAGTTTATTTTAAAATTAAAATATAGTTTTCGAATCGACGGTTTGAACAAACCACTTTCATTATAAAATGTATGCTGTATTGTGTAAACACAATGTGGTGATATCACCACACATTAATTTTAATTGATGAATACATGCTTTTCTTTTGTTGTACAAAAATTGTAAACCCTTTATACATATATACATAATCATAGGGAACAAAGACCTCAACAATTTTGTAAGTCGATAAAAGTTGTTATAAACAAATAATCTTCGTAATACAATTTAATTGTATTTCCATTTGACTCGGAATCAAAAAGCTAATTGGTAACTTTATATTCAGTGTAAATTGATAAAATAATCACATAATGTTGCCTGTAAGGCGAAATAACAGTCATCCGGATATAAACCGTTACGAAGGAAATTGTATTTAGAATACCTTTATTGCTATAAAAAAAATTTACGCGCATTTGCACGCATGGGGAAAGTGATAAGAATGGATGAAGCGAGAGCGGTATGTCTGGCCGCTGAAGAATGGACCCCCTACCGCGTCAGGTAAAAATGCAGTTTATTTTTTATAAATAAAGTTTTTATTATTATTATTTAATAAAAATATTAGTCTGTATCTACAGTCTCAAATAGTTGACAAATTAATACTAAAATAACAACTCAAATGTTATATTAAATTTTATTAATTTAAGTCTAAATGCTAGTTTAATTAATGTAAACGAATAATGCTTATTAGTTTTTAATAATAATAATAGTTCGCGTCGCTAGTATTTAATAGGTAATTCTTCAATATATATTTAAATTACACAAGTTAAGAAGAAATTTAAAGTTTACATCGAGGAACCAAAACGACAGATTTTTTCATATTCCACAAACATTTTTTTATCAGACTTGACATCTAACAAAAAATCTAATCCCTCGTGTTCCTAGAAACTTCATCCGGCTTTAACTAACGTGCTCATTTTTCTTTTACTGACTTTCTGTTTACACTATGGGTGCAGATCAGATATATAATTCCGAGAAACAGTATTTTTAAATAAATTTATAATCCTTGTAATTCATTTAAATTTGCATGAAACTATTTTTATGAACAATCTAGACTTACATTTATAGAAACGAAAGCTACAAGGACTGTTGTCTCCCACTTCGGGCGGTAGTTCGACATAAATTTATAAACAACAGAATGAGTGAAAGGAGCAACTATATTCGTCCTTATGTTACAATACTTAAGAATATGTCTATATATTTTATTACTTTATTACAAAATGCATATAATTTAATTAAATAAATGTTGTAAGGGCTGGTTGATCTAGTTCTTAGGGTAGGAAATAAAACACTCCAATAATGACTTGATTCACTATACGTAATTCACTGTCTTTACATAAACTGTATAACTTCAAACTTATACCAAGGAATTGCCCGTGAGCTCTCGTGTAGCTTTTGCTACACCCTACCTCGCGAGGGGGATCTTTAAACCCGTTCAGTGCATATACCCCCTTCGGGTTTTTGGTCGCACCCTGCTGATCCAAGGTGTTAGGGGGCGGGCTAATAGACCATCCGTCGTTAGCCGTCTCTACACGCAGCTGAAATTGGGGTCAAGTCCGGGCTGTCAATCTGGTGTGAGAGGCCAAGTAGTAATCTCAACTTGGCCCTGGTGTCGTAGTCCGTGGTGCCCGTGCGCATGTGACACAATTTATTTTATAATCTATTCGCTACTCCGATGCGACCATCCCACATCGGGCAGATGTTCGAAGTAAATTAAAAAATAGTCAAACAATATTAAAAGCTACAACTATGATAGGAAAGATATCTGACAAAACTTCAGTAGCACAATAATAGGCACCGACAGTTTTATACTCTCATTCGGGGCAAAAAGAGGCATTTTAGCTCCACGTTTTGGATACCGTTAAGAAGATAGCGGTTCTTACGTTCTCTTGCCATTTTCTCGGGTGTATATCCTTTTCAAACATATTTTAATAAGTGTTTGATAGTCCTCGTTTTATTTGAGAGTATTAATAAAATAAAAAGACGTGGAAAATAGCGTCGATGAAATTAAGTCCATCCAAACATCTCATAAGGAAGGTATTATCGATGTAGCAGAAAAGCGTGTTAATCTCAACATGTCGGCAACATGTGACGATATTATTTTTCTCGGCATCATATCTTGTGATTAATAACCTATTCCTTCTGGCCTCGTGCGTTTCGTTATTATTTCTGTTACTTAGTCCGAATTATTAACGGTAAGTTTATTATACCGTTATCTATACTTTATCCCATTTCAAAGTAGGATTAAAATCTTCTTGTTTTATAGAGTGTTTTGTATGGAGATTGAAGTTGCTGATCTAAACAACTTTTGATTTTCTTTCAGTAAACTCACAGTTTTATTATATACACTTACCAGCGTAGGTAGGTTACGCTCGTAGAAAAATGACATTGGACCAATCCATCCATAATTTGACTGCATGCCTTTACAAGAAGCATTTGTATTTCAAGACCTTACTTTCGAATCCACTAGATGGCTCTGTAAAGCTAGTTATGATTCCTATGATTTGAGTCAATCCGATAGAGAAATTTGCACATGCTTGAATTGGGAGTTTATCTAAGAAACAAAATAGATCGGCTAACATACTCGTAACATCATTTTATTATATAAATAAAATAAAATAAAATAAAATAGCCTTTATTGCTGAACTTATTTTTACAGTAATTTTTCTTACAAATACGTTTATAACTTTTAACAGTTTCTTTTCTTTTCATAAATCCGGTATCGGTAAACGGTCGTTTCTACATTTCAGCTTGTCTTTCGACATAGGCCTCCTCTAAAGATTTCCACTCTGTTCTATTTTTCGCTATGCGCGTCCATATTGGGCCCGCCACTTTTTTGATGTCGTCCTCCCATCTTCTAGTCTGTCTGCCTCTGTTTCTTTTACTATCTCGTGGTTGCCATTCTGTTATTATTCTCGTCCATTTCTCCTTCTTCTTCTCTCTTATCATATGTCCAGCCCACCTCCACTTTAAGCACCTGTATGTTGTGTATGCATTCTTAAATTTTGTTTTGTTTTTGATACATTTTAGTTTAACTCGGTCTTTTCTTTTAATTCCTATTGTGCTTCTCTCCATTCCATTCTGACAAACTTTTATTTTCCTTGCTTGTTCTTCTGTCAATGCCCATGTTTGGCACCCATATAGTAAGCATGGTAAGATACACATATTGTATATTCTCCTCTTGTTCCTCATAGACATATCCTGGTTCTTCATGACTTCACTGAGTGACCAATATCTCTTCCAAGTATTAGTTATTCTTCTTTCTATTTCTTTTTGCATACATTCCTCAGTAGATATTAACTGTCCCAAATACACATACTCCTTTACATACTCTATTTCTTCATCATTTACTGTTATGGACTCTGTTTGTGAGGAGTTAGACATTACTTTTGTTTTCGTTAAGTTCATTGACAGGCCTGCCTTCTTACTTTCTTCCGCTAACTGTTGCAACATTTCCTTTAGGGTTTTCGGGTTTTCCGAAAATAAGATTAGGTCGTCTGCAAAGCGTAGGTGACTCAGATTTTCGCCATTTATATTTAGTCCTTTATTCGTCCAATCCAGATTTCTGAATATCATTTCCAGAACTGCTGCAAATATTTTTGGTGAAATTGGGTCTCCCTGGCGTACACCTCTCTCAACCGGAAATTCTTCGCCTATAGATTCTAGTTTTACTTGTGCGGTGCTTTTTGTGTATACGTTTTTCAGTATCCGTATGTATTTTGCATGTACGCCTTGATCTTTTAGTGCGTCCCAGATAAATCTATGTTCAAGTGTGTCGAATGCTTTGTTGAAATCCACGAACCCTATGTAGTAAATTTTGTTATATTCTTTAAATTTCTGGAGTATTTGTCTAAGGGCGTGTATGTGGTCTATTGTTGAAAAATGTCTACGGAATCCAGCTTGTTCTTTGGGTTGATTTTCTTCAAGTGTGTTTGTGATTCTAGATAATATTATTTTTGAAAACACTTTGTAAATATTGGACATTAAACTGATTGGTCTGTAATTTGCTATATCTCCTTTGTCACCTTTTTTATGTAGTAGTATAATTGTAGATTTTGTCCAATCCTCTGGAATGTTTTCCGTTTTGATAATTTCATTAAATATATCTGTAAGTCTTGGAGCGATTACTGGTAACGTTGCTTTTAGAAGTTCGTTTGTAACAAGATCAGATCCAGGGGCTTTATCGAGTTTTTGTGTATTTATTGCTTTTATGGTTTCTTCCTTCATTATTTCCGGTATATATTCTTCATTAGTTATTTCGTCGTTTTCTTTTATAGTGTCTTTCTCTTTTTGACTTCGGTATAAGTTTCGGTAGAATTCTGTAGCGATTTTTAATATTTCGAGTCTTTTACCTGTATTATTGCCATCTTTCTTTCTCATACTTGGTATCCAGTCCTTTTTGTAGTTTAACTCCTTCAATGCCTTTTTTATTCCTCCTGTCTTTTCTATGTAACTTTTCATTGTATTAGATCTTTTAGTTTTTCTTTCTTTCCTAAGTTGTTCACTGATCTTTTTGCTTACTTCTGTTACTCTTTGGCGGTTTCCTTTAATTTCCTTTTGTCGTAAAAGTTCTTTTCGTTCTTGTAATAATTGTTTGATTGTAAGTGAGACTTCTTTCTTGATACTTTTGTTTGTTTTTCTGGTTACTGTTTTTAGTTGATTTAGTAATAGGTTGTATTTTTCTTGTATCGATGGATATTCTTTCTCCTCTAATTCCGCGGCATCTAGAGATGTTTGAAGATTATTAAGTAATAGTTTAGGGTCACCTGAGTATTGTACCGCTAATTGTTTATTTTGAAATCGTCTTGTTTTCTTGAACATTCCTGACTTCGCAACTCGAACCATCCTATGGTCTGTGTGGAAGTTTAAATTGTTTATGATCGAAATGTTCTTGAAGGCTTTTCTATTATTAGACATAATAAAATCGATTTCATTCCTATATTGTCCATTGGGTGAGATCCATGTCCATTTTTTTGATGGTTTCCTTTTATAAAAACTGTTTAGAATACTTAATCTGTTTTCCAGTGCAAAGTTTACTAGTCTTGTTCCGTTTTTGCTTCTATTTCCATACCCATAGTTTCCTATGGTATTTTCTTCCCCACTATTTTGAATCCCAATTTGTCCATTAAAGTCTCCCATCACGATGACGTTTTTGTGTGCGTTATCAATAGCGTTTTGGAGATTTTCATAGAATTCCTCAATTGTTTTTACGTCCTCTTTTTTATCAGATTCAGTTGGTGAATATGCCTGTATAATAGACCATCTCTCTTCTTTATCTCCGTTCACGGGCAGTTTTATATTAAGGATTGCAATACGTTCCGAGAATCCACTAAGTTCTTCTATGTTGTTGACTAGATTTGCTTTCACCATGAATCCAACTCCATACAGCCCGGGCGTCTCCCCTTTATAATGTAGTACGTATTTACCATGGTTTTCTATACCTTCTCCAAATCTGCGCATTTCGCTAATACCTATAATATCCCACTTTAACTCTTCTATTGCCAGCTCTAGTTCTTGGAGTTTTTCAGGTGTTCTAAGAGATCGACAGTTAATAGTTGCTATGTGGATGTCATTTACTTTGTTTTTCATGTTAGTGTTATTTTTCATGTTAGTGTTATTTTTTTCCTTTAGAGGGTCGTGGTCATTTTTCCCCACGATGACCAGTCGGCTTGGGGAAGTATTTTGTTTTGTTATTTTATGTTGGTTCATGTTGAGCTGTTTATTTTTCCGTTTACCGACAGTTAATTGTTATTCTTTGTTAGTTGTTGTCTTAGCGGGAAAAGACGAAAGAGAATTAGCTCTAATCCTCATTACGTCGAAAGCATTTGGTCTATTGTTAATCGGCGGCATTAGAGTTTGTTGTTTCCTTGGTTGAGCATTGTTTTGTGGGGATGATGATGTTTCTCTTTTGCGCTTATCCTTATTTATGTTAGTATTTTTTTCTTTTACTACTAGTTTGTCAAATTTCAGGTACGCGATATTTCCCTTTTCTCTCTCCTCTTTTAGCTGCGCCTGCAACGTTTTCCTTTTCTCTATTACTTCCTTTGTGTAGTCTTCTGTAACATATACATTTTTTTTTTTTTTTTTTTTTTTTTTTATATTTACATTTTATTATATAAGTTATATAAAACATTTGTTTTAACAGTGTTCTGAAATATACTCAATAATATTTCGATTTCATATCACATAAAGAAAACATCTACCCAGTAAGCTCCCAAATATGTGTCCCTTAATACGATTTCCCTTAAAAGAAATCATATCTCACAATTTAGAAATAGCCAGGACACATGTAAAATAAACCGTTTTATAAAAACCCGGGGATCCCGTCCAATAGCTTGCGACTTATCGAAATCATATTTCAGGAACGTGAGGACGATGTAACTCACCCTTTCCTGAAACAATGTATTTTGTGCTTCCTTTACTCATTCGTTTAGTATTCATAAGATTACGAACTAAATTACCCGCTTGGTGCTTGGACATGACCCTTGGCATGGCATTCTAGAAAGTTAATCAACACATGCACGTAGAAGCATTTAAGCCTCTTCTAGATATGTTAAGAATATAAAACACTGATGAGAAAAGAACGCGAAATGTAAAACAATTATTGATATATTTAATGCTAATCGACATCTCCTTTTTCCTTAGCGCTTAATATAAGCCCCAAATAGTGTTTAAGCATTTCATAACTTGACGTCAAATACAACAGCCGTAGGCGTATACTGTCATACGAGTATACATGCATACACACTTATTATATTACGCATACCCAAATTCATCAAACTGTTTGATTCACGGTTTATTTGGTTATCTTTCACTGTATTTTTTAAGTTTTCTTTATTGTAGGTACCCCGGAAGAGTCTGGTCACTCACAACACAAGAATGTAATAGTGTCTAAAATAATGTAACAATATGAGGTTTAATGACTTTTTCTTAAACATGCGAATGCTTAAACCAAACACAAAAGTACGTTTGTGAATTAAGCTGTAAAGTTGCTTTAGTACGCCAACTGTTTAATAAGCGATGCTTTGACTAAGAAATTTCACTGACGATTAAACGATTTAAATCTTAACGGACTTCCATACAAGATGAGATAGCGACTGGCAATAAATAAGTGAAGCACAACCTTTTTCTAAGGGATTGTCTACATCATATTGTCACGAGCACACGGCGACAAAAGATATTCCCTAAGATATATAACTCTATTACTCGTAATATTTTACTATGATTCGTAATATTCGAATGTAGTCACTTACCCATAAATAACAAATAAGGCAAACGATAGTATTTCTTGCTTATGTCCGCAATTGCTGTAATATAAGGGATCTTTTCCAAGGATATACCTAGGCTTTTTTGTCCATAAAAACTTTATCTTTTGCCTGAGACTTAGTCTTATTATAAAACGTGCTCTAAATACGCTTCTGTTGCCATGGTTAATTTTTTTTTACGTACTATTAGTACACATTTTATAGTAAGGTAGACATGGTCTTTTAAATATATATCTAACTCGCCTGTTCTAAAATACTAGGCCAATAACAATGAAGCAGAACATCATAAACAAACCGTAGAAACGCGGAAAACTTTGAGTAGCGCCCCGTGGTTTTATTATGAACTAATCTGTAATTACATTGTAATAATTGAATAGCTGTACCAACTGTATGGGAAATCGAAGCTTTCCTTTATTGAATTGATGTGTTACTGACTATCTTTCTACATTTTCTTGTATGATTCTGGTTCTTTAATGAACAATGAACAACAAATAACCTTTTATACTGTTTGATGATACATTTAACTTTTGTCGAATACAAATATACCTTCCAAAGGTATTTGGATACGAATTTGTTGCACATTTAAAACGTCCTATTTAACTGCAGTTTACTTATAAAATAGCTGACTTTTGCCTCGGCTAATGAATGGTTACCTGGATCAGGACAGGTTAGACACTCCGCACTAACGAAGACGCAAGCGAAGGAACGTCCACTACGATCTAATGAGGGCGACATCGTTAAATAAATTGGATAAAGACGTTCGTGATCTCTCAAGAACAACTTGAACTCCTTCAGCGTGACTAGCAATTAACCAAATTAAAATCTCCGCGCACTTATCGAGTCTTCAAAAATCTTTAGTCGCCAAAAATGCTTTTCTAATTGCGCTTTAACGGCAAGAAACGTTTTTTTGTTACGTTTTGTTATAATAATGATGACACATACAGAACAGTCTACAGAGGGTTTACCCCGTTTGGATTCAAATATTAAACCGAAAAAAATAACATCAATTTATAAAAGCTGAGGATATTAAATTTTCTAAAATCATACAGTGAAATTTGATCATAATATAATTGTAAATTTTTCACAAATTTTCTATCAATATAGA
Organism: Pieris melete; assembly: GCA_963693345.1. Lineage (NCBI taxonomy): Eukaryota > Metazoa > Arthropoda > Insecta > Lepidoptera > Pieridae > Pieris > Pieris melete. Next base: position 4,316,573 of record CAVNZK010000032.1, on the reverse strand, counting down.
CAACAACAATAGCTTTTATTATCTCTGCACCGCTTCTTTTAAAACTTACTAATTATTGTTTAAGGAATGTACACAACAAAATGTATTCATTAGTATCGAAGCACCAATAAAGAGTCGCCTTCTGGCATAGTGAGTATCCAGGAAGCGCAGTGTCGCTAATGTCAGCGTGTTTCAAAGCAAAAATCTGAGGCGGAGATCAAGTGTGCACGCACACACCAACTTAGGTGCCGAAACATGGCTCACGCGAGCAATACATTAATAAGGTTTTATCTATTTGTTTGTACTCTGAGTTCACAAGAGGGGCTAGTTTTATTATAGATTCAATTATAAGATGTGGGGAGACCTTTTTTTGTTAATTATGTAAGTAGAAGTTATCCAGGTGTAAGTATTCTTGTGTAACTCTACCGTATTAGTTTTAACTGTAGTGATAAAATTATTAGTGGAAATAAATTAAATAAATAGTGTGCCTCCAGAACGTTTGCTCTGTTTTATAAAGACGAAATTACAATTCTGTCTTATATGAAAGCCAAAGCCGTCTTCTAGTGGTTTCAGCGACTCTCTTGCCAGAGATCCCCGACCGTGCACCAATGCAGTTCATTGTCTGCACTTCTAACACTGGCTCGTACGATAAAGAAAACGTCGTGAGGAAACAGGTATGCCTCATTCAAAAATCGACGGCATGTTTCAGATAGATTGCAATTTAATCTTCAAGACCTATTAAGGTAGTAGTGGGACTGAATACGTTAAAGCTTAACAAACATCAGTCAGAAAAGCACTATTCAAATATAACGCTATTTAATGTGCAGTTGAATGATCTGTCGAAATTCGCCTAGAGTATTCGAGTAAATGTTTAATCAGAGCATCGTTGGGCGTGACAGGAGATTTAACTTATTATGCGGATTCTCCATACAGACAGTATCGGTAACAATAAATATCGAATGTTGTTACAACGCCGATAAACTGAATCAATATACACTCCGTTTCAATTTATTCAGAATAAATAAAACTCACATCTCTAAACGCTTAAATGATAAAGATAAATGCTGAAAGTTGTAGATCATATATTTGCTGTCCATTTTAGAATGAATTACGGTTATATACCACATTATATATTAGCAATATTACCATAAAATAGAACTATGGAATATAGATCAAATATTTACTGTTTTTAATTTAACTGTCTCATATAAATAGATTTTCCGCTTTGATAGTAAACAATAGTCTAGTTCATAACTATTCAATAGTACGTCGTATCAATTCATACATTATTAGCATTTGTTCATGAGGGAATTATTGCTGAATTCTATATTTAAATAAGTAATAGCCGTTGCCCGGTGCAATAGAATGCACTCATGATATTGCTGTGTCCGGAGTAAGAGGCCTAATTACTTATAAATAAGATGAGATCTCTAAGACGAAGAAGAATTCCACTATTCCATATTCTGTCATTACTATAGATGTTATTTATTTATTTTATTGCCTATAAACGCTTTATGCTTTCAGCTAATCCCATACTACGAGGTTGAGGAGAGGTCACTCGGTGAAATTTAGGGATTAGGGATTTACTCATATTACCTTATCGGCCATTCTTATTCGTTTTATCAATGAATATGACAAATCGGTCAACAGGAAAGAATTCCACGACGATAAATCCTACTTATGACTGATTTAAGGAAGCTGTAATATAAGCTGAAAGGTGTAATACCTTTTTTAGCATCTTAATGTTAAGTATGTCTGTTAGACTAACAGTTACAATTAAATAGAGATATGCAATCTTACTCAATTACAAAAGGTTTGATGTTTGTTCCGCTACAGTACCCAAGGTTAGAATTAAACTAATATATATATTGTATAGTTCATGCTATTCATGAAACTAGCTCGTAGAACGTTGGCCTAGACCTCGAACGAGCAGAGGATTATGTGGCCGTAGCATTACGCCCATCCTTTATAGAATTTACTATAAATTTGTTTAAACGCAACACCTTGACTGGTTTAAAAAATAAATATGTTATTATTTACTAGAATATATTATGAATAACATTTTACTAAGCGACCTAAGTACTATACAAAGACCTGTAACCCGCTTAAGAGACAGGAATCCGAAATTTCTGAGTCTGTTTCAATGATATTTCTTATTGAGAACTAGCCCCAAACTATTATTTCACCATAAATCTCACTCAGAGTCTCGCCAATAACCTCCAACTGAAATAATACCGCATCTACCGCATTTATCATGGAGATTGTTCATACGAGTTGTGCGGACGAATACCTGCAGCTGAGTTTCATCATCGGACGTCAAGGCAGAATACAAAATACCATCCGTATCACCTCCACGTCCGTCGTTCCACAACTGAGAATTATTTAAGGCAATTTCTGCCGCGGACCGCCACTATGGGGACACTGAAGTATTTCCGAACCAATTCAACTTAGAGTCCTCCAAGAAAAGATCACTTAACATCAGGTGGGCCTTCTGCCCGTTTGCCTCCTGTAAAGTAAAAAAACAAAATAATAATAATTCTAAGGTTAATTAATAAATAGCATTTTAATATAAAATATGTTACATAACATCCCATACGATAACAGCTATCTGTATCGTCAAATCCGATTAAATTTCGATCTGTTCTGGCCGGTCTATAATCCTCAATCTCATATTAGTCTAAATATTATAGTCTAGGGGAGACCGGGTACAAAAGTAACACTTTGTACTTCACACTTGATTTGTGGCTAGGTTTTAATATTGTCATTAAATTAATATAACCATATATAAATTCAGTTTATGTTCTTTACACTAGCAGCTCGATTTATTTTACTATGGTGTGTTTTATATGAATAACAGAGAGTTAAAAAAAAAACGTCAGTTGTTACTTTCGACCACGTAGGCAGGTCGAAAGTAACACGTTGTGGGTCGAAAGTAACAAGAAGAAGAGGTTGGTAATTAATACAATATTATATGTAATACTTGTTTATTATCAACAAGTATTTATGTAAAAAGTAAAAGTTCTGCATTCTGCATCCATCCACTAGCATTGCCAGCTCCGGCACAACCAACAGGACCCTCAAGTATCATGTGGTCTTGGAATTGTTTCAATGGGAATACGAAAAAAGGAGGTATGTGTCCTCCTTGAGTATTAATCGCAACAGCAACAGTTACTAATCTTCCACGTTCTGCTGAGGTTACTGCACCTACTTGTTCAGTTCCTTTTTGAGCAACAATCGTGCTAAGTTTTTGGACAGTGGACCCCTGTCTCATCCATATTCCAGATATCTTTTGGCTCAAACTTGTACCTATCAATTACCTCAGCAAGATTATCAAAAAATTTGCTCACATTATGTTCGTTGAAACTCTGAGATCTCAAACAGAGGCTCGGGTGCCGTTTTAAAAAACCCGTCAACCATTCATTACCAGTCATTACACTATCGTGCCACCTTTCAGAAAAAAAAATATCCGCCGCTTTTCTATACACTTATGTATCGTGTAGTTGTTCTTATGCGTTGTCGCGGCATTCTGTTGGAGTAAAGGTAATTAAATCATTACGGGGACAACAGTAACTTGTTACTTTTGTACCCATAGGACTATGTTACTTTTGTACCCTTCCTCATTTTTGTTGAAACATGAAATATAACCTTAGAACGGAACGAGCTAAACAAAAACAAATTTAAACAATGTACAATCAATCTAATCAAAAATAGATATGCAAACATTCAGATTACTACCATCATTTTACGACTATGTAAACATTAAATAACAAGATATCGAAAAACTTACTTTTGGTTTGTAAAAACACTTAGTATCCTCTCACACAATCTAACAGTGCTTTAAGTACGCGGCGACTAACTACAAGTGAGGGGGGTGCTCTCAGCTATCGCCTGACGGCAGCGGAGCTGTGTTCGACCATTGGATGAATCTAGAGAGCATTTGTTACTTTCGACCCGCCGTTACGTTTGTACCCGGTCTCCCCTACTTCACTCTACAGCTTCATTTTAACTTTGTAAATCATAAATACAGATCTGTCCTTTAAGTATTACAAAAAATTGGAGTGGACAAATCAGTTGGACAAACATTTTTATAAAATATAACTAATTCATGAATTATATAATATTAAGCAAGCTACAAACAATATGAAGAAAACGGCGTCCCGTACCTCAAGACCGACAACACAACCCCGTAAGCTCCCGGGCGGCGCAAGTGTTTATGGGCGGCTAGCACCTTATTCAATATGACCCGTCTTGTTTGGCTCCTGTCCCATAAAAATGGCTAAATGAAACCATAGATACTGGAAATATACAGAGAGAAAAGTGAATTTTGCTCAGCGAACGGTCAAACATTTGAATTAAATTATTAATAAAGTACTATGTTATATACTAATAGTATAAACTAAAACTCAACGAGGATCATTTAAACAATATATTTAGGTAGCCCTATGTTTAAAATGATATTTGTTTCCCGCGGCACTCAAACCCCGCAAACACACAACCTCATTTATTAAACTACTGGGTTAAATTAAATATAACGAAATAATTACTTAGAATGCGTAGAGAACTTTTATTTTCCAAGTTCTGATTCACTTATCATCACAACATTTTATATATCATTCACGAAATACGTAATCTCAAACCTTCTTTAAGATATTTGTTTACATGACAGCTAAAAAGATTGACAATTGTATGAGACAGCGTACCACGCTTAGATTGAAAAATCGACACCCACAAGGGTTATTTTTATACCGTAGGCGAAAATGAATTATTGTTTCGATTTACGTTATATATCGTTGCGGTGACAAAATTTATTGGCTATTAGCTATCAATTAATTGTTGATCACCATAACGCTGACGGGTTGTAATTAAAGGCATCTCTGTTATGATATAAAATTTTTTAACGCCATGAGTGTTATTTATCGCTGAAGAGGGTTTTAATTTAGCCCTTATTTATAAGAGTAAAGCTTGAATCAGTCAATCTGACGGAAGATAAATCTTTGGAACGAGACAAATTAAATATAAATATACATAAATTGACGCATGACGAGATTTAAGAAGTCGGTAGAAGGGGAAGATTGGCAGTAAAATCTCAAGATTGAGAGATGGAGCCGGTTGAAGGAGGCGTTTGCTCTTTAAAAGGTACTTAAAAAATAAAGCTACTCTTGTATTAATGTAGTATTTACGTGTATTTCCTATAATGGCATAACCACCAAAAAAGCATGGTGAATTGGTGTTCTCCAGTTCGTTTCTCTAGAATAGTTTACTACTATGTAATATAACAAAAATCTTAGCCACAGCAACGCTTGGCGGAGTCTACTGGTCATCAATATGCATGCATTAGCAGTCCCTTTATTCGAAATATTATATGATATATTACAAACAATACTTTTAATATATTTGTTTATTGTAAATAAATTAAAGTGAAATAATATTCTATAATTAATTTAAGTATGAATAAATAAAATATGAATAAATAAAATCCTCCTTCAACCGGCTCCATCTCTGAATCTTGGATGGAGCCGGTTGAAGGAGGCGTTTGCTCTTTAAAAGGTACTTAAAAAATAAAGCTTCTCTTGTATTAATGTAGTATTTACGTGTATTTCCTATACCTATCTTTTATAAATAGTTTTGTTTGAAGTAATAAATAAATGCGGCTTAATTATTATTATAAATAAAAAATAAAATAAAATATGTTTATTATGGAAAATAAGATACAGGTATCACTTATTTCACGTCATTAAATTTGTATCTGTAGGCATCTCTACTCATCGGCAAAGAAGACATAGGGTGTAGGTCAAAAGAAAAAGCTGGCGTAAAAAAACTCTCGGTACTCTTTAAAAATAGCAAATCATCAAACTACACTTATTTTAAGACAAATATCGCAAATTAATTAAAAGTAGGCCTGTCTAGCACTAGCCCCAGACCCTTTTATCAACAAGATAGTCGTTAACTTTATATAATAGTAATCCTTTTTACACAGCTTTTCTTTAATATATTTCTTAAATTTATTAAAAGGCAGAGATAAAAGAGCCCTTGAGATTTTATTAAAGAAGAGTATCCCTTTTCCTAAAAAATAATTACTAACTTTAGATAGTCTAGTTGTAGTATATATAAATCGGCTCAAAGTTTTTAGTTTAAAAAATAATAAATGTGCTAAAAAACATGAAAGTTATAAGGCAATACTTCTGGCCTGTCAACATTATTTACAAACATACATACATTATTCACGATCCCTTCAGAAGTACGTGTATACCAACATCTCAAAAAGTAAGTAACCGAGATTAATGAAACTTGGACTGTTTTAGATAGAGATGTACCTGATTCACAAAACCATTCGAAAATTATCATCTTGATAAAGTTTTTGTTTTCGAGAAATCTGTGGACAAGCATACAAAATTTAGTACAAATGATTAAATATACCATTATACTCAATATATCGAGTTCCCTCAATGTCATACACAAACAACTTTAAAAACCACAAGATACAATACAATACAATACGGGTGATACTGTTGAGATAGCCATATTTTTGGCTATTGGAACCAAAAATCTACAAAATACATATGTTAATTATTTATTTAGTCGTTTAAAAGTATTATTTATCCTTACATTTTCAATATAATTTAATAAAATATCACGTTTAAAATTTTAATTAAAAAACATCATGTGTTCTATACAAAAATTATGGATCAGTTAACCGAACATGCCAATTAATTATATCAATAGTTTATTTATTATTCTTTAATTTATTTTCTCAACTGCATTTATGTACCGATATCTCATATGATATTCACGTTGTAAACAGTTGTATTATTTTCCTTAGTCATTTCCCGAGGAATAGGAATACAAGAGAACACTTTCTAGAGAAAACAATTTTCCTCACAATTTCCTTAACTCATCAAAGTCAATGTAAGTTTACCTGCAGCTTGAATTACTGAAAAAACAGCGCACTCACCTAACACGGTCCCGACTAACGATGTATAAAATTTCCATTGTCATCAATCTCTGACACCACGACGAGGATTCGCAAACTCCTCACTAATTGCAATTTGAACAAAAAACTAAAAAAGCGTAGTCATCGCGCGCTGCAATTTTTACAGTCCGTGAAAAAGTAGCCAAGACTTCTCGAAGCAAAATAGTCTTATTCATACTTAAATTAATTAAAGAATATTATTTCACTATAATTTATTTATAATAAACAAATATATTAAAGGTATTGTTTGTAGTATATCATATAATATTTCGAAATAAGGGACTGCTAATGCATGCATATTGATGACTAGTAGACTCCGCCAAGCGTTGCTGTGGCTAAGATTTTTGTTATTTTACATAGTAGTAAACTATTCTAGAGAAACGAACTGGAGAACACCAATTCACCATGCTTTATTGGTGGTTATGCCATTAAATTGTAGCTTATGTGAAACGTTAGTATTTATTTTGATAAGGATCAATACCTAGGTACGAATTAAGATCATTTTCTAGCGGTGGTATTCTAATAAAAAAATTTAATAAAAATACGCTTATTGTGACGTAACTATAAAAGATAGAGACATGCTGTCGTAATATTTTTTATAGATAGTGATGTGTCCTGAAAAATGGTAATACATCACTTTGTTCTATCATTAATAGTTTTCGCAGGGCACGCGATTAAAGGAAGTTTTTTGTTTATTTTTTTACACCTTGAGTTAGATTATTCAAGTTAAAACTTGAATGAAATTGAAACTCTTTAATTAGAGGCGCAACCCAAATGTGCTTCATCAATGTGCAATCATCTTACACTTGTGGCCAATAAATTGTTAAACGTTGGTTTAGTAATAAATGTGCCGTTTGAGTTTTCATATACTCATAAATATTAATATAACATTCTCGTTTCCGTTAATGTCCAAAAGGTCAACTACACTTTTATTCTTTATATGTGACACTTAGAATTGAGAACCCATAAATGGGTCAAGTTAGTTTAGCGTCGTAATTTTATATTAGTTAAAAGCTCATCTTTTAAACGATTAATGCCATCTGACATCTAACAAACTGACTTCAAACAGTGTTTCATTTATTTGAACCTTCCTCCAACTACCGCCACCGAACTTAACTCACGGCTGGACATGGTTTTTAATATTTTGGAATAAAATATAGTTATACCTTTTCGAGTACTACTCAGTAATAATCTGTACTTTGTCTTTGGTTTTTGAGTATCTTTGTTAGAAAAAAAACTCTTTTCTCTGTATAAATTATTATATATTTTATTAAATAATAATACAAGTCGGTTTTCAATATATTTTACTATAAGCGATTTATTGCAGAATTCGTTTTCGCCTAACATTGTGTGAACAGAGGAAAATAGACTACAATATATTGGTTTCACCTCGGTAACTGTCCATCCATCTGTCTATCAAAGCCGTGAAGTCTAAACTTTAGAAGCCTAGAGAGATTGTTTGCAAAACTATTGTGATACAAAGAGATTTTACACGAGTTTTAAAGGTTTTTTTACGAAACAACTTTTATTTGATGGACGATTTCACAGTTTTTTAATAACTCAAACTTAAATTTGTATTTCTTTCGTAAGCAAAATCTTAAAAGGAAAATGATGTTATATTATGCAGAATTTATAGCTAATTACCTTATATCTTTCACTCACCGTTATAAACATTATGATTGTATATTTTTCTGCAATGTTCTTTGGCATTTGCATTTTTTTTATAATGCTAGCAATAGTTAATAAGTAATACCTATTAATGTTAAAGAGCAAAGCGTGATTACAAACATTTTGGAGTACCTATAGCCTTGCCTAGCCATCATAAGCTACTTAAAAAACTAAGGACTTTGTTTAGTTCTTATTAGAATAATAATACATATAAAAGTTTGTATGTAATTATTTCGTCTAAAAATTCATATGTACATATTTATTTAGTCACACGAACATTTGGATTGCACATCTCTTTGACATAACGTTCAAAACACCTGATAATTCAAACAATAGTCGAAAAGAAAAACAAAAGCTGGTAATATATTTACGGAGCAATGCAAATGGCAGTTAACTGCTCGCACAAAGGAAATGTCGCGGGAAAAAATAATATTACTCTGAATAATATCACAGACATAATATATGAGCTTAGTACGATGTTTACATTGTCACTCATATGTTTCATTCAGGAGTATTTTATTAATTTTATTATTTTACGCTTAAAATATAATAGATATTTTTTAAAAGTGAAATCTATAATAATGATGAGATTGGTCAGATATTTTTTTTTTTATTCTATTGAAATCGTGACTACAATATCAATAAGTAAACAAGGTAATTTGTCTAGTCTATTTTTACACAGAATTTAGTATTACAATTAAGTTAAATTAATATAAAAAGTTGCGCTTTTACCTCTATCGTGTCTTATCTGTAATAGTAGTGAGTTTTATATTAGTTGTTGGCTCTGTCTAATGCATTGGCAAGAATCAATAATTGTTTCTCCAGAACTCGAATATAGAACAAGCAAACCACGTAAATCCAACGTGGAAAATCGTCATTTATTGTCTAAAAATATAATTTTACTGCCTTTATTATTTTATGTATATTTTAGGTAAAGATTCTATTATCTTAATTTTAATTTAATATCCAACTTTTAATATATATGTAAACTAAATTAAAATAATGATCAACATAAAAAAATATGAAATATATCATTTTATTCTCCAGCTCTAAATTCTACCTACCTGGTCTTAGGTAGAAAAAAGGCTCAAGAGCTTTATAGTATAGCTTTTATTCATCCAAGGTAATTGAGTCCTATTAAGGGAAGGTCGCGGTAATCAACGTACTTTTTCCATGGAACAAAAACTTCGCACCTGATCCAACGAATAAGAGGCAATGATGTAACACGTAGTCACGTAAATTGGCTAAGATGTACACTAATCCTGGGTTTTAAGCGTGTAACGTCTGGTGTAAGCGGATTTACTTTACTGTCAACATCGGCCTATGTTTTATAACAATGAATCGTTCTCTAACGTCAAGATTTTGTACTTTAAAGCTATGATTTAAATAGGCCAATATTTTTTATGTATAATAAACATAAAAATTTAAATATCTAAAAATATTTTGACATATCTTTTTCTTAGCTTCACCGTGCGACTCTTATCCCTGAGGACGTAGGTTCGAGCCCAGCTGTGAACCACTAGACTTTCTTTCTATGTGGACATTTAACATTCGCTCGAACGGTGAAGGAAAACATCGTGAGGAAACCGGCTTGTCTTAAACCCAAAATCGACGTCAGGCACAGGAGGTCGATCACCTACTTACCTATTTGATTAACAAATGATCATGAAAAAAATACAGAAATCTGAGGCCCAGACCTAAAATCTTCGTCTTAGGTCAAGCGTTAGAACCCTGGCTGTGTGGTAGTGCATATCATGCGCAATGAACCCATGTTCGATGACTGAAAATAAATCCGCTGGTTTGCTTACTATGTTCATCATCATATGATATAATCATAAAACGAGCGCGTTTTGGGCTCAAAAAAGGGAATAATTTGTCAGGCACAGAAAAATGATCATTTATTAAGAAAAAAATAATAAATTATAGGAGAATGTGGTTGCCCCACACCCCATTGGAAATTTTCTAAATATTTTGTATGTAACGTGTTCCTTGAAAAAACCTTTAACGTACTTTTTGCAACTACATTAATAATATTAATGAACGCTAATGGAACCCCTTCATCATCAAAGCTGCGTTTAATATCGCCACATTTATTTCCAGATACGCCGTGTTGATACACTCAACAATAAATTTATTATATAAAAAATACACGTTTACTTAACCGTATACTATATAAATAATATTTACCCTATCCTATGTCTATTCCAGTCACAGGAATGAGGACACTATCTAGGGTCAAGGATTCCGCGTGAAAAAGGAAGGAAGAAAGTGAAAGGCAAAAACTGAAAATGAATGATATTGTCGTCTAACAACACGAAGGCATAGACAGACACTGAATGTTGAAAAAGAAACGAATCAAACGAGAATCTGAAGAACAATTACTAGAACGAAGCACCTGAATTTTAACAAAAACTGGTTTATAATGTCAAAAAATATTTGTTGCCTTCAGTCGTTAAATTTCGACATAAGTCTGCTTTTTAAAGGCTTCTTCTTGGTTCGAACTACCAATCGGGCGAGCGTGTTTGTATTTATAGCATTCTAAATTTGTGAGAAAAAAGTTTCGTGACATTTCGTGTACGCGTTCAGCGACCTAACCCGAATCGACTAGAGAGTCAAACGGGAGTCATAGGAACGTGTGTCAAAGATTACTTTTATATTGTTGTTAAAGTTCAAATGTTTAAATTTATGATTAATTAATACTATCGACCATACCATACGAAATAGTCGTTATAGATCTGGCAACATCGCCAAACTAAATTAAACACTGTTAAATGTTTTGAACTTATATGACTTTGATGTTATTAAACTATAATGACTATGGCAATTGACACTAAGACCATTGCTCCGACACATTAAATAACTTTTATATTTACTTTTATTTTTTTAATACAAACAAGCCAGAAGTATTATCGGTTTTAAACTGATTACACTTTGACGTTGTTAATTTACGAACTGTGTGACATATAATGACAACCGGAACTGATATATATATATTTAGGGTTTCAAAAGTATATATAATATAAATGAACCAGAACAATATATATATTGTTCTGGTTCAAACACATTAATAAGTTAGATTCGCTACAACAACCAATAATGCCACTGTTTTAAATAAAAGTAGATTCAACAAGTGTTTAGATTTAAAAATAGAATCAATCCAAAAGTATCTAAACTTTTTGTATTAATCAGTGTAAAACATGAATTATGGAACATATCGTTCGTACAAATGAAGATCCCGGCAATAAATATAACGATGAAATATTGGCGGTTAAGGTTGAAAGCAATTTGTAGGCGAAGGCTTGTATCTCGAGTTTGTAAGATCATGGGGTATTCGGAAATTACCTACAACAGGTTTTTGTGTGATTTGTAGCGCCCCCGGGTCATGTTTGATGGTTGATGTGAACGTGTTTTGAGCGTATTTGAATCATAAGGAAAATTTACGTTTTATTCTTTTTATAAATACGCGTAACTGGCAACACTTTAAATATGTATTTTTTATTGTATAAATATATTAATATTTGCAAATTAATTTTCTATTGCTGGCCAGATACAAAAAGTATTGAATGTTCCATTCCTACCACTTTCAACTTTCAGTAAGAAGAATACGGCGATTATCTTCTACTATATAAAAATAAGTCGGGTTTTCCTTCCTGACGCTATAACTCCAGAACGCACGAACCGATTTCCACGGTTTTGCATTCATTGGAAAGGTCTCGGGCTCCGTGAGGTTTATAGCAAAGAAAATTCAGAAAAAATATCAACAGAAAAGCGGGATCACCAAACGAAATGTTACATAAAACGAAGCCATCTGGTGGCGAAACGGAGTTCGCCGAGTTTGCTAGTTCATTATAAAATACGATCACTTATCGTATGATGGCTTCGAAAATGCCGGGTCATACAGCGAAATTTTTTCCATTTAATGTCTAATTCTTAAGAAAAACTTAATTTTTGTTTTTACAAGATTTTGATGTTGATTATATGAAACCGGAGAAATGCGATATCATCACCTCGTTTTATAGTTTCGGAGGTCCAGAGTCATCTTTAGACAACTATGTAAGCAATATAGTATGGCAAATTGGCTATACTATAACCAATAAGAGCACGAAAAAAAAATCTGTGGCGCTAGAACCTCTTTATGTCTGGGCCTCAGATTTCTGAATATAATCATTTTTCAATCTAATATGCAAGAAGGTGATCAGTCTCCAGTGTCTGACACACGCCTTCTACGACATGTCGGTATCCTCACGATGATTTCCTTCACCGTTCGAGCGAATGTTAAATGCGCACATAGAAAGAAATTCCATTGGTGCACAGCCTGCGATCAAACCTACCACCTCAGGGTGGAAAGTCCCACGTTGAAGCCACTAGGCCAACACTGGATAAGAGCACGAAAGCCTTATTAAAATTTTTTGTCAATAGTACCTACCGATAATAAAAATTGCGATTTTCTAAGTTTTGGTGAGAATCTAAAAATAAAGACGAAGAATTGCGTTTTATTATAATTGGCAATACATGCCGCATGTATACTCGCGTTGGACAAGAGATACAATTGACTGTCTTCTGTTTAACATCCTCATCGTTGGAGGTGTGCAAGGCAGTTTTCAACTTTTTTATACAAACAAGATATTAAGTGCAAAAATTCATTACACATTCCAATCTCCGTAAGTTGTATTCCTTTTATACATGAGTTTCTTTAAAAATGTTTTGGCAATCGTACTTTATCCCAGTCGTAATCCTTCTACCTAACATCGTTCATTCGGCACCTATCGCCATATTAAGATAAGAAAAGGGATGTCGTAAACTTGAAAACAAGCATTTTATTCCGTTGCCTTTTTAAGTCGCCTTCGGGCTTTTAGAAAACGCAGAAAACAGGACACACGATAAGAATGTCGTGAATGCTGCATACGACATAAAAACGTGAATAGTCTTGAGTATTTTGTATAACTATTAGTTAATTTTTTATCATAACCAACTGACCCGGCAAACGTCGTTTTGCCATGTACCTATATTATTTCTAGGATTTTTTTTATTGTTCAATAAAAATAACTATCTACTATAATTTAAAATAGGGGTTTATCGTAGAGGGGTGACAATTAAGAGTTGTATGTATTTTTGTATTTTTATCATAAAAATTTAGGGGTGGGACCACCCTTGACATTTAGGGAGATGAAAAATTAATTTTGTCCGATTCTCACTTACTGAATATGCATAAAAATTTCATAAGAATCGGCCGTTTCGGAGGAGTATGGGAACGATCATTGTGACACGAGAATTTTATATATTGGACTAGCTATTTACATAGGTATGTTAATTGAAGTTTTATCAGTCAACAGAAAAAAAACAGGTCTAAATACCTAGTATTTAAATAGTCTGAGTCTTAATTCAATCTTGACGCAAAATCCATTTATAGCAGAAGTATAACTATAATCTACCTTCCTACCAAAAACAACTTTGTACCTCAAGTACCGTCATCACCTATCGCTTTATGTCGATTATAGTTTTGTTTACGTGAATTGCTGAACTTTGATTTAAGTAGATAAAAAAGAGAAATATACTAATACTATAATATAATTTATTCCTCATAATTATACTAGAGCTGTCAAACGGACGAAAATGACAATTTATTGGTTTTCCAAGTTGCAGAAGAGTTATTGCGACAAAACCTTTGAAAAGTATTTGAAGTAGTATACTATAGTAGTAGCTTAGTTGTATCTTAATTGGGAATTGAATTATATAAAACCACTACGGTGTCAAAAAACTTAAAATGTTTAAAAACGATTATCTTAAAGTGGATTATTACTGAATATAAATTCGAAACATAATTTCTACAAGTTAAGCAAAACGTACAATAATTTGTTATGGAATTGGATGCGGAATAATATAAATCAACCCTTGTACACGACCCATAATAAATTTTATGAATCAGATATTTCTTGAAAACAAAATTGGTTATAATAAATTGGTACCTGCAATTCGATTATGTACGAGTATAACTAGAAGCCTATTCTTTCTAAATCATCCGCGTTTTTGCATTTTCATTCATATAACATGATATGCTTACAATAAATTGTATCACACCAAATACAGAAAGCGTAAATGCGTGTACGTAAGAGGAGAGTCAGCTGCATAATGATAATAGTCAATCGATACATACGATAAATTTGACAGCAGCTCTGCGATTCTGTAACTCACTTTTCGAACTCACACAGCAGTTTTCTCATCGGCGGTCGCTCTCAAATCAGTCGTGAAGCAGTCATTTTATGATTTGGCATGATAAACAATAAATTACAAGCTCCCACCTTTTCAGAATGCCAAATCATAAAATGACTGGTTCACGACTTATTTGAGAGCGAAAACCGCTCTGTGAGTTCGAAAAGTGAGTTAAGGAATCGCAGGGCTTTGGTGCTTTAACAAAGCATTTGTCTACTTTAAAAAAAAATATGGAAATATACTTTAAAAGTAAGACGATAAGATTGAACGTATATTGATGATAGTAATGGAAACAGGGTAAACTGATGTACTTTGGGACCCAATTTTTACTAAGCCAAGCGACTCAAGAGTCTGCGGCCTTTTAATTAATTTTCTTGAAGAGACGTGGTTCTAGTTCTTTAAGCTTGCTTAAACAATTTCAATAGTTTCACAGTATAAGCAATTCCCTTTAAATGTTATTCAAATACTACGCTATAATAACATTAGCCAAATATTCACACCTGTAGACCAAACATAGAAGTCATGTCAAATTTTCAGTGTTGTCCGAGCGTGTTACACAATTTGCGAACAAACTTTGACGTGAGCCAAGGAATAGTTTCGTGAAACCCCGAGGAATATGCACAATACAACCTTGTCAAATGAAACTGCATAGCTGAGGTCACTGTGGTAAAATAATCTCCACAGTTGGATTTCACAGCCAATTTGTTTTAACATATCTTCTGAATGTTATTCGTATAAGCGTATACTATGTTTATATAATACAGACTGTAGCGCGGAGGATCTAGGCTCGAATCCCCACGAAAAAAATTATTTCATCTAAAGATTGTATTTACATAAATTACCAATAAAACTGATACAGACATTTATTTGATTGTTTCCGTAAACCTGTTACGAAAAGAAAACAGACGCTTTATTATTTAAAGTGAGTAAATTCCACATATCTATATATATAAAAATGAAACCCGTTTTCCGTTGTCACGACATAACATGAAAACGGCTTGACCGATTTGTCTGATTTTTTGTTGTTGTTTGTAATTGAAGGAGAAGGTTCTTATAAAAGAAAAAAAGAAAAAAGTTGCGCGAAAAATTAGAAAATTTAAGAATACTTAACCACCATACAATTCAAACTTTTTGATGTAACCTTATGGCGTTTGACATAACATTGACAGAATGCGTGCTGCAAATATCGTCAAAGAGGATGTAAGAAAAATTAATACCGTTTAAAATAAATGCTTCGATCGGAGTTAATAAATAAAGCATTAGAATAATAAACACTTTGTTTCTGAAATATTTTTTTATTAATTATACCAATTTGAAATCAATATTCATAGTTAAGACAGGACAACGTCTGTCGGGTCCGCTAGTAGTTAATAAATAATAAAAATGTAAACTTTATTAATAGTAGTAAAAGTACATAAAGATTACGTCGTATTCTGTATATTCGTTGTAATGTTATAAAAACTGTTTGTGAAGTTTCATAGAGTTACAAGTACCAGCTTAACTTCATTAAACAACTGATAAAAACAATCGCCACTTAATACAGACTCTAAATTCAATTAATGAGATTAGAGCAGAGAATTCTAAAGAAAATCCCGCGCAATGAACTTCTTAGAAAATATAATTAAATTATGGACGCGGATAAATGCAGCAATATTACGGATAGAGTCAGCTATAGCCAACCGCGCCTGTGGCCTGCCTCATCAATATTGCGAGCACGTACCAAAACTTTCTGCCACAATTACCTGCGAGCTCAAGTGTCGGAAAATATATTGGTTTTGTTCTCCTACAATCTATTGAATCGATTTTCTGTCCATCTTTGACGGCGCTAATAAAGATCGGAAAGAAATAACACAAGTCAAAATGTCGAACTATGTGAGAACAATTATATTTACTTGGAGAATAGTCATCATGTTTAATTAAGTATAAAGCTTAGATGTTAATTCTTAACGCTTTTGTAAAATTTAATGTGATACTTTGAAAAAGTTATTTTTGCGTCTCCATTTATAAAAGTAAAAACTCTTTAACATATTTAAACGCAAATAGATAACATTATTTACTTTTTGTGTCGAATGCTTTATATTCATTGTAGTCAGCGTAATACTGCTTCCAACTCGGGTAAATAATGTACGAAATTATGTCAAAAAAGTAAAGTCAAATCATTTATTTCAATTAGGCCTATTCAAAAGACACTTTTGAATGTCAAACTTACAAGTTAAAAATATTTGATAAAATTACTAGTTGCCCCTTCCAAAAGGTACTTTCATATGGAGAAGAATGGGCGAGAAACTCCATACTTACTCTTTTAAAGTAGTTTTTTCAATTTTTTGTATACATTGATTTGATAATTATATGTGAAGACCATGTACTAAACAAAAAATATACTATACGTACTAAAATAAAATTGGCGCATGGTGTTATAAAAAACAATGATGCATATTATTATGTAGATGGTGCTCACATATTTACAAATATTTACAAATATAAAAATTCTAATTGGTCACGTACGTAAATTATTTTATTTTAATTTAATTTTTTTTTAAATGACAATTCACACCAATTGACCTAGTCCCATGCTAAGCTTGTCCCATGCTAGTCCCATGCTAAGGTATTATGGGAACTAGGCAACGGACATACATGCATATTATAGATAGATAGTCATATAAATACATATTTTAAACACCGAAGACCTAAGCACAACACCAAATGCTCATCACATCGATGTTCGTCTCAGCCGGGGATCGAACCCGGGACCCATGAATTCGCAGTCAGGGGTACTAACCACTAGACCATTGAGTCGTTATAATTAATTGTAATTGTGTACTCGCTCCAATAAAAAATATAGTCAATATTTTTTTCAGATATACCCACTGGTGTAAAGTCTAGATAGAGTGGTCGGAAAATTAATACTCCATCTTCCCTTTGAATTCTCACTGGTAAAACTCATATTATTCTGCCACATAATATTTAATTGAAATTTCTTGTTAACTCTCAAGGCTCTTTGCTGTAAGAATATGTCTGGAGTTATTCATTCGTAACTGAATTCAGTTAAGATATTCCCTGGAAAATTAACGAAGAAACTTATAGAAGGCGCAAAGTTAATTAATATCACTAGGAAAGCTGGTAGTAATCTTCAAGAAAAATATCCTATCCTATTCGGTCAATTATACCTAGAAATAATAAGACGTTAGTAGATGCCATGATTTATTGTCTTGAGAAATCGTTATTCTTATAAAACATTTTTTTCCTTATTAACCTGTGGCTCTAGGCTGTACTTGTCACTTTATGGATTAAGTTCTAGGCAATTGTTGATTCAGATAAGTATATCAGGTCATAAAAAAAAAAAGATAAGTATAATATCCTATTACTAGTTTTAGTTTACAAAGTGACTGGCCAGAATGTGGTCGCAGTGGTCGGAGACCAGTAGAAGACACAGTGGTAGAGGGCCTGCTGCAGCAGAATGCCAGCAATTGGTGGGAGATGGACACAGGACAGGACTGGAAGTATTTAATTTCCGTGGAAAATACACTTCGGGTCGCAGAGACAGCGAGCGCAGAAAGTTATAGTTTATAACGCGAACAATGTTTTTTTAATCTTATCTAAACCTCTAATAGTTTAAAATTCTTGTAGACCATTCGTTTCGACTTCAATTTTTTAATCATGAAATCGATGATACAAAAAATTTACGTATCGAATTACAATTAATTAAAGCGTTATATAGCAAATAAATTGTAGGAATTCTTAATTAGTGGTTTATAGTTATACGAACACGTTAAATAATATAAAAATATCATTACGCCAAAACATTCGTATATCGCAAATGCATTAATTATTTCCTAATTGGTCACGTAAATCAAATTAACTTAATTCAAAAACATTAAAGGGCAAATTAACAAAACATAATTCCACGCGGAACGAGGGTAATGATTCAGTAACTTGGAATTTTATTGTCGGGAAAGCAAAATTCTTTGCGGTAGGCATAAGCGTGGACCGAACTTTTCAAATATTACCTCCATTATTTCATGAAATGACAAAGGTTGAGCACATATTAGCAAACTTTCCGAATCGCCGTTTAATGTCACCATAATATGTTTTTAAAAGTCTTAACACAATTTAAATTTACTGCATTTGCACTGCACTGTACTTTATAATGTAGCGATTTTTTAATGATATTCATGTATATATGTATATCTATAATTGTTATTAGTCGTTTAGAATTATTGTAGAAATAAGTTCGTCATGGACCCAATGAAAAACTAAAATACACACATTAACTAATTGCGCATTACATTTAGCGTAGTTATATTAGCTATTAAATAATAACTCTACCCTAACATATAGTTTACATACAGTAAAGTATAACTTTATGATGTCATCAGAATGTCACTTCTACCAACAGACTTCATTCCCAAAAAAGGTCCCATATGGTAATGGGATAGTTCCAGTTGCATCTATATATTGACATACCACAGTTCATTTAAGGTTTTATTTATATGAAAATCATAAAATACTTAATTAATGAATGTATCTATTAGACTTCTCTTTAATCAAACCACTCTCATCTCAAAATTTTACGAAGTACCGCTAAAATATCACATTTCGTAAACGAGCGAATTAATTTACATTTCAACGTTTACATAAATAAGTGAGGGTGATGCGGAGGCGTCTCTCATGTTGGTTATGTAAATTATCGTATTTTATCCTAGTAAAAAGTTTTCACACTAGATTTAGCATTAATTTGTTACCTCTTGATGCCTCAGTGAGCCTAATCGTGCTATATTCTTTAAAATGAGCAGCTGATACTTATGAGACAGTTATTAATAAAAATAGCGATACATTGGTTACACAGAATACTTAAAGTATAGATAAGCATATAAAAGCAATCCAAAGGTCTCAAGGTAGTTGAGTATAGACTACGGCTCTACGAGTAACAGAAATCCTGAACTTAACTTGTCCTTAATGTCAATGTCAAAAGTATGAGTTAAGAAAATACAAAACAACAATAATTAAATAAACAAAAGAGTTTTTGAAAATAGAACACCAGTTTATATGGAAAACGAAAACGACGATTTTAGTATTTAAAGCAAAAACAAAGCTTCGGATTGGTACTGTGCCAACGATCGATTAACTTAAGTAAATTTCCTATGAAACTTATGGTTCAATTTACACAAAGTTTTAACAAGACAAAATCCTAAGATAACCCAATAGCTAGTCGTTTTCTTCACTATAATTAAAACTTGATAATAAAGACGGACAACGGCCTTTGTTTTTACTTAAAAGGCAAAATTCATGTATCTTAATGGGTGCTAATTAAAATGTGAGTCCTTTAAAGATAAAAGGAGGCAATTTACTCTCTTTTATATTTTTTTTTAATTCATATAAAATTTGTTTAGCCTCGATGCAAAAAACTTATTCAAATGCACGTAACTTATAATAAAAGTAAACATACACTAAGATCTGTTGTTCCGCTTTCGTTTTACAGAAGCCCTTTCATCTTTAACCACTTTCTTAAAAACACAATTTTCACTATAAATTCTAAACGTTATACATTAACTAACTAACTTAGGCAACGTCTCAACCTTTCCTATGGTGAAACCAAATGTATTCTTTGTATGCAACAGTAATTTACTATTATAATTGTAAGTAGAATTGATTACATATGTACCTAAAAACTTTAATATGTCCCCAAAGACACTAGCTGACGACGACACAGGGAATCCTAGTGTGGGCTAGTCTACTTTCTCTTTTAATTATACAATCTCTTTTTACTATATGTCATAAAATTTTTAGTTTATTTTATTTCTATCAAATACACTATAAAACCGGCAAGAACTAATTACTGTTATATACGCAAAACATAAGAGTGTAGGTAAATTTTGTGTAGACGACAAAAAGTTACTGCCAAAATCAATGAATGGAAACGTAATAAATATCTGGTGTAATCCACTTAAAATATTTTGATCATGATGATTGTAACATCAGAACTATGATCAACCCTCGGGAAATAGTTTTCAATGTATAAAGTCTATCTCTAATGTCTGTTGTATATAATGGGTTTCGTTTGTAATACGTTCAAAGAGATAAAAATAGTTGGATAAAAACATACGCTTTTAGGGTTATTTCAGTTTTTTTTCGAATGTAGTACTTATTTTAACGATCACGTTCCAAATTAATATTTATTCGGCTGAAAATACAATAATTTTAAAATTATATACGATTTGACGCTTAGAGTGTCAAATGTCATTTTTTATTTGTCTGCCGGTCATACTCTACAATACATCGTGGTTTGTGGTGAAGAATATGAGTCTTATGAGGTCAGTCATCGTCCGAGAGTGTCAATTGTCCATATATAAATAAATATTCATTGGTTGACAGGCGAAATTCGAACGCGCCTCCTCAGGGTAGTGAAACGCAAGCTGAACCACAAACCTAACTGGACTTTTGCCGAACTATAGGCAGGAAGGAATAAAAATTGCCACAAACATAACAAGAGTTACGTTCCCGCGTCCAACAAAGTACATTATCCAACTACTAATTTGGTTCCACATTTTCGTTATAAAAATAAGCTAAATTATGAAGGCAAGGTGCGCTTGATATTACATTATGATAATCGGAATTAAACAAAAAGCAGGCACTGTTCTGACGTCATAATCGCGAAAGAACAGATGGCCATTTTCATTATATATCAGCTGAAGAGAATCGCAGCTTGCAATGTTTCTGGATTATACAAGATGTATGGATCGCTCTCCTGGATTTGATAATATAGCTTCGTATTTATCATTTGGAGCAATATTTTTCTGAAGAATTTTGTACGACCCACTCAGGGTCGTTATAACGACTTGGCAGATAATTGAAAGAAGAGATAATTGTTTCTTATTTAAATGAAAATTACTACAATAACAAGATAACTGTGTAAATACCAATGCTTATAAATAATGAATTTAAATAAGCTTTACGAGATAATTTAAATTAATGAAGCAACTAAACAGCAAATCCTTCTTAGCGTGGGTTCCATTCTGAGCGAAATAAAATCTATGTTAGATCGATAAACGTTGAACCCTGTTCCTATATATTTAACCAATCTAATTAAAGGTGTGTATTGTGGTTAGTGGGAAATGCGATCTCAAGTCGAGATCGTCAATTCGAGATCTCGTGGTATTATGAATTACAATCTCACGAGATCTCGATAATACCGAGATCTCGTTAGTTTTCGAAAACCAATTATGTTAATCGAACAAATGAAAATGGCTGTAATGAAGGTGTGTTTTTGAGGTTAGTTAAGATACGAAAATATTTGAAAGAAAAACAAGTTTTGTAACTCATATTTATTATAACTTTACTTATTATTTATTAACTGTTTATTTATAACAGATCACGAAACATTTCATTAGTTATTTTAATACAAGCCTTCGCAGTGATGATAAATAGTTATTTCTAGAATTACTAATCTACATATCCTAGATATTTAGAAGTAACTTTGGAAACAACTTCTTAAGAGTATTGACAGTGCTGCCTGATAAGCAACATTTTTAGTCAGTCGCTGTGTACCCAACAGCCAATGAAAATGCCCTCAAGTTTAATTGGTTGCGCTACAAGAGAGCTATTAAAAGGTAACTGAAAATTCAAAAACAAATCACTTATATATTAATTTATTTTTCATGCGTGAGTCTCATCTATTTAATCTCGCAGAAACACTTGAAGTATTTTTTAGCAGCTGCTCAGATTCTCTTCTAATTCCTAATGAAAAGTCGTGTTGGTTTTTATTGCAGCAGCACGTAAATTCAAATCCTCTGTAATGATTGGAAGAGGCAATTCAACTTCGTTTTCTATCATTTATCTCATCATCAGCCGTGGAAACATTTAAAATGGTATCTGACGATATATTTGCAAGAAAAATTCGCCATCGCCTTTGAACTATTCCAAGTCATCTTTAAATCACATGCTCAAATATATTTCAAATATGACAACGCTACGATTGCTTTTATTCGACGCTCAGAGATACGCTTGTTCATCGACAAGACTAATTTTCTGATACCTTTCTTAATTCTAAGCCGTTGCCAAAATATGCGCATCGAATAAATACACCGAATAATGGTCTCCTCTTTATGTAATCCAAAGTCTAGTTGGACACGAAGAGACACCTCTCTCTCACAACCCAAAAGGTCGGCCTTTCATTTTCGCGTGTGGGCCAGCGAGTCATCCTCCCCGTGCAGTGGTGGAATGGAGGGCTGACAGAAATTCCCTTGGACGAGACGAGAAGGTCGAGTCCCCGAAGAGAGGTGTGCCAATCTCTCGCTAAATCTGGCAATGTGCTCTTACTTTGCCTTAGCGATTGGTAAGTATAGTATAGATAGGATGGTCTATATCCTTATATCCATATTCTTACCAGGTGAATTATTGTTTAATTTCACAACAATTACCCACTTGGTATAAAAAATATATAGTATAGAAATCCTTTGAAGAATCAAAATAAAAGGGGAATGTAATAGAATTTGTAGAACTGGACACTACAGTAATTTAAAATTTGCATTCGTAGCTCGTGTGGTTGACGAGCGGTGAGTTCGTGCACAAACCTGCTTAGAGAGGAAATTTTGTTCGGCGAGGGCAATACTTTTAGAAAAAGCTTTTTTAAAGTTTTGATGATAATGTACAGTAATTATAATCAAGTTTAAAATAACAGAACGAAACAGAGAAAAACTAATGCACATTTTTTAACTCTGCAACAAATACTAATAGTTAAAACATTTAAAAAAAATCGCAATATTAAAGATCAGTAACATCGATTAGGTTTAAATAATCTTAAGTATTGCCCAAGTGGAATTAGCATAGGACTCACATCCCTGAGATCGTCTCTATGTACGCATTTCACACTTGCTCGTATCGTGTAGGAAAACATCGTGATTAACCCGACATCCCTTAACCCCAAAAAGTCGACGGCGTGTGTCAGGCATACCTAGATGTCTGATCGCTTTTTTGTCTTAGAAAAAGCAAATGATCACAAAACAGATACACAATTCCTAGACCTAAAAGATTGAAGCGCTACTGGTTTTCTAAAGATTCATACATAAATCTTAAATTACTAAAATCTTAGTATTAAAAGCATTAACAATTAAGCTAAGTATAAGAAAACAGTCGTGTAAATAGTCTTCCTATTTATATGCCCAAAAAGTACCGATTCTTTATAATCAGTTCGATTTCACAACTTATCGGAATTTATTGTTTACACAATCTTAGTTTGGAATGTTTTCTATCACTACAAGTATTTAATAATTTAAAAAAAAATATCTAAATAAAAATAATACAACAGTATTGTAAAACTTAAATATTTAAGATTGAAGAATGACCATGCATTGCTGACTCTTCAAGAACAAATTGCGCCTTTTTTGATAGATTGCATTTACTTGGGCGCTTATTGAATTCCACAGAATATATAATTACATACCAAAACCTCACCAAAATCATATAACGACTATGGTGTACACAATTTATTTGCATGCCTTTAATTAGTACAGTCAACAAATTTTGTATAAATGGCTTAGATAGGTATCATGGCGGTCGAGTACGTAATTGCAATAGCTTATTACACGCTACATTATTTGTTAATACCGAACTATTTTGAACATTTTCCGCTTTATAATTTAATATACCTTGCTTGAATAGTATTCTAAATATATGCGTTATTTCTATATGAATGCCCAATTCATTATACGATTTGCTTTGCATAGTGCAACATGAAAAATGTGGAATGTTCATCCACCCATATATGATCAATAGCTAATGATTGATAACGTATAAAATGGTCTGAAGACAAACGAACTGCAAACTTAAATCAAATTCAGGTTAAAATTATTTTATTTTATAAAACATTATTAATAAGAAATCCATAACTATTCAATTTATACTATTCTATGCACTTATAAAAAAAATTTCAACTATATTTAATTCGATTTCACCAAATTAAGCTAAAAGCACCAAAACTCTTCAAAAGCTCGATCGCTATCGAGAAACAAAAGACGACTTGCCATTAAAATATCCAATACTAACATATATTTAGATTTTGTGGTATTCGCACAATATTAAGAAATCGTACAAACGTTTTATAGCACGCTTGCGTTGCCATAAGCTTATTGTATATCAACTGGTGGATTATCGATCGAAGTAATTACCATAACAGCTAATCATTAATATTTGTTAAGTGGCCAAGCACATGCCAAGACAAAGATAAACACTATAATCATTCACGCCGCATGCTACCAACTGATAGTGATAATATCGGGTCGTACATTGAACGCTCTAATATGCGATTTGTATTCACGGTTCTGTTGTTTATGGACCATTGAGATACGAGCACAACCTATTGAATACTACTTTTGTATTTTAAGCCCCATTTAAAACGTACGCGTCAAGTGGCAATGTCGTAAATGCTAGTTTTATTGTTTTATTAATCAACTAAAAAATGAGGATATCATATATTCCCGTTTTGTTGGAAATATTATTTGCGTGCGATCTGTTTAGACTTCCAAGCACGTGAGCTAAATTTCGTCAGTGTATGTATGCTCACGAATTTCTTGAAAACTAAAAATAATATTGAGATCCCTTCCGTCGTTCTTAAGGCAATTTCTACCGCGCACCACCACTATGTGGAACCAGCTGCCCACTTAAGTATTTTGAACCAATTCTATTTAGGGTCCTTCAAAAAAAGAGCGTACCAATTCTTACAAAGCTCAAACTCAAACTCAAAATATCTTTATTCAAGTGGGTAACCAAGTACACTTTTGAATCGTCAAGTTAAATTAATCGTAAATTAACATTTACTACCAGTTCGCAAGTCAAGGGCGTAGAGCGGGTAAGAAGAACTGGCAAGAAACTTTCCGCCACTTTTTTTAATCGCCAAGTATTGCTGGCAGTGCGAGTGTCCATTGGCGGCGGTATCACTTAACATCAGGTAATGCCCGTTTGCCTCCTGTAACATAAAAAAAATAGCTATAGTAAATTCTGCTGTATTTTATACGTATAAAGCTCATTTTAAATCGTATGTTTAGGACTAATCTTATCTGTGGTTGAGAGCTCCTTTCTTTACATTTCAAAAATAATGAAATTCAAATTTGGATCTTTTGTAGGACAAAAAATTAAGAACCTCAAATTTTCTTTAAAAATGGAATATATTCACCTTTTGAAAGTTTTTAGTGAAGGAATTAATTTCTTACTACTTATAAGTACACTAATAACTTGTATCGTATAAAGTATTATACATACGTCGTGTAAAACATAGTTATTTTAAACAAAACAGAATTAGGGGGTAGGTTTAAATGAAAAAGGAAACGATGACGCGTTTCGTGTGATTGTCATTAGTCAACATAATCTCTGGTCTAATCACAGACATGCGATCGCGCTTTCGACCAAACACAATCAAACTAAACACGCCATCTAGGAGATTTTAAAATCAACTGCCAAAGTTGACTTATGTTCGTTATAGATCCCGTAAGTAAAACAGCAAATATAATACATATATACACGAATAAAACCATTACATAAAGTGCCCTATTATCCTTCTAGAAAACCATCGTGTGAAATTACAACGTATTATAAAAATACAAAATTAATTGCTACTGAGCGAAGTTACTTTCAAAATGTACAGAATTTTGTGAATAAGTACGAATGAATGGAATCGCTTAAAAAATTAAAGAACTTTTTAAATACTGCTTATATTTAAATTCACATTATGAACAATTTCAGCAACGCTATTCTGCAACGTACAACTTATCATTTACTAATTAATTATTGCAGGTGCACGTTACTTTATTCATAATTAACTTTATAAATAGAGCTGGCTTTTAGTCCAACGGTTTTCTTGTGGTTTTACAAAACTGGTTTAATAAATTCTCACAAGGTTATGTTGAGGTTGATTTGTTGAGGTTGATGAAATTAATATAAATAGATAGGAGAGGACACAGTAGCGGTGACCTCACAGCTGATGCTTTCCTGACTAAATAAATAAGTATCGCAAATCAGCGTGATTCCACCATGAAAGGTCCATTGTCACAATGACTAAACATTTTAAATTTATTTTAGTTTTCTATAAACCCATTTTAATTAATACTATGTAGATATCTTAGAGAAATAACTTGAATAAATTATTGGCATGTTATGTTGACACCGTCATAAATTGCTAAGTATTAGTTAAGACTTTTGTCACATATTTTCGTTTTGGCATGAGAATTGTAAGGAACTATTTGAGGCTTTTACTAAATAATTAATTCTCTTAAGCTTAGGTTTTCTTGAAAGGCGGTGCCGTTATCTAACGGCCGTAATGTAACGTTGGGTGACGTCACCCATACATTATATATAAATAACATCGTAGTAGGTTTTCTAGGGATCGTTGAGTGTCACCGTAACGTCAAATAGCGGTGCTGTCTTTTTCATGACGGCCATCATAGCGGTGATAAACATTAGTTCAACGTTTTTCGCGTGTAGAGGTGCCCATATTTAATTGATTGAGTGGAAACGTGACTTGGACGAGCGAAAATTATTTTTTGCATTATGTTAAAAAATAAAGACGGCCTTTATTAACAACCGTAAAATGACGGCCGTTAGTTAACGGCACCGCTTTTCTAGGAAACCTAAGCTTTATAGTCCGTTCTCGTATCGTTACTATGTTTTTCGACGCTTCAGATAACACACATACATACATACAACAGAAAGGCCTGTCTTTGAAGTATTGACCATAACAATTTGATTACTTATAGCATTTATAAATGCGAAGTTCGCGTCGTCTTTTAACAGACAATAAAGTTTTATGATTACCAACTAACAATCGATTTATTCTTAGTTGCCTCATTAAAAGTTCAGTCCCGATAAAGTGTCTTGTTGCAGTCCAGTAGTATCAGTAAATAGTTGTCGCTTGTAGCCTGGCAGGTAACAAAGGGAACTTATTATCATTCATTTTGTAAAGTTTCGTGATAAATGAAGCGAGTTGGCAATTTTGTGTGCACTGTAAACGGAGAAACGCATTCAAACTTTTAGGAGACTTTATGGGTATATCGCCGCCGGTTACGAATTCGTACCAAAATCACATTTAAAATTTAATGTATTTTACAATTTCAATTTGTGACATTCCAACAATGCTTTTATTGTAAAAAAAATCAATGGCGCTGCAACCTCTTTAGGTATTGGCCTCAGATTTCTGAATCTGTTTCATGATCATTTTAAAATCTAATAGGCAAGTAGGTGATCAGCATCCAGTGCCTGACACACGCCGTCGACTTTTTGGGTCTAAGACATGTCGGTTTCCTCGCGATGTTTTCCGTCACCGTTCGAGCAAATGTTAAATGCGCACATAGAAAGAAAGTCCATTGGTGCACAGCCGGTGGTCGAACTTACGACCTCGGGTATGAGAGTCGCACGCTGAAGCCACTAGGCCAACACTGCTCTGCTTTTATTGTATATAAATTCTATTTAAACAGATTCTAATTATCATATAGCATTATTTGAATCAATAGTAAAGTAGTTAATACTCAAAGAGAAATAAAAAATCATTCTAATTTGCTTGCTCAAAGGAAACACTTATAATGTACATTACGGTGCACGTGAAAGATTCCACAAAGTTTCTATCACCAAGAAGTATCACTTATTACTTTTTCTATAAGACCCAGAATACTAGATTACAATCTACCGAATAATAATACGTTAAATTGTAAGCATAAAGGTTCACAATCTTTCGACAGTTCACAATCTCGCGAGATAGATTACAATCTAACGGTTTTTTTACAATTTTACGTTGACATATACATACCGATGGCACCTCAACTTTCTACGTCTAATCCTCAGATTTATTTATCATTTACTGGGATCATTTATCATTATCATTTCATTTTGGCTCCTTCACCGTACATACATGTATTACATACACACATAGACAGAAAGTCCTTAAGTTCACAGCCGGGATCGAACCTACGACCCCAGGGATGAAAGTCGCACGTTGGATCTAGGGCAATACTGCTCACACAATTACTAGAGTAAATTGAAAATCTCAAGTTTACTAGGTGGTACACACTTTACGCGTTTTGATTTGATTTTTTATTACATTCCCTTTTATTTATTGGGAAATTTGATGAAGTATATGATACTTGTTAATATTAGATATTGAAGACTCTCATTAATTACTTTTCTGTTATGTCTGACATTCTACATGAGCCTTCTAAGTCATGCCGGTTTCTCAACATTCACCAGATGAGATGAACAAATGTTAACTTCTCACATATAAAAAATATTCACTGGTTCACTGCTACATTTGAAGCTCAATACCTCATGTTTCTTAATAAGTAGTGTACAATTTCATGTTTTTTATAATATAATGATTTTTGACGACTCATTGGTCTAGTGGTTAATACCCCTGACTTCGTAACCATGAGTTCCGGGTTCGATCCCCGGCTGAGACGAACATCGATGTGATGAGCATTTGGTCTTGTGCTTATGTCTTGGGTGTTTAAATATGTATTTATATGTCTATCTATCTATAATATGTATGTATATCCGTTGCCTAGTACCCATAACACAAGCTTCACTAGCTTAGCATGGGACTAGGTCAATTGGTGTGAATTGTCTTTAAAAATAAAATAAAAAATTAAAGGAGTGGTAACGACTAAATGTTATGTACCACGAAACCTACATTTCTGTCTGTACGAAGCCAAGACGGGTATCAACATAGTTTTGTAAGGGAATTAATATTGCCAAATCACTATTATATTAAATTGTAACAAAGCTTTGTTACAAACCACATGAATCAATCAAAGCCAAAACTGCCTTATTAACAACACAAAGCTTGGTAACAACATTAAAGGCAATACAAATCAGTCCTGTATAATTGTTCGTCCCTAAATCCCTTAAATAAGTTCACTTTAAGTGGAATGTTTTCGCGTGTATAATACCCAAAACTGTTAAAAACTGAGAATTAAAAAGGCAATTTAATAATTAATTGCTTACTTACATTGATTTCGCATGATTCAAACATATAGGCTTGCCAGAGCGCAGCTGAGCTTATGATGTATGACGATCTATATAAATAAAAATAAATAGCAAAATGTCACTAAGCGCTAAACTCGAAAACGGCTGGACCAACTTGAGTGTATTTACTCCTTGTACTCTGAGGGTGGTTTTATTTGAAAGAAATTTTTTATGAAAAATCAGAAAAACTACTTTAATAAAAAACATATTACCTACCTCGAAACGAAGTTCACGAGGAAAGAATTTACTGATGAAAACAAGATTCAAATGAGAAGGAATCTGAATTCCAATTATAAAATTAATTCTAGTCTAAAAAGCTAATGTATACATCTGAACTAAAACCAATAAAGTTATGTTCATCTCCAAATATACAAAAACGAAATCTCTTAAAATCTAATTCAGAGATACGCGAGTAAAAACTATATAAAATTACGAGGTCAAAGTCCAGTTTTGCTACCAACCACTAAAATAGCTAACGAAATAACTGGGAATTGTTTATGATCGAAGCGGTTTACGCAAGCTATTAATGTTTAGATGGTGGAAAATATAGAAGCAATTTAACGAATTATCGCCTAATTGCCAATTGTTACAGTATAAATTAAATACGGCCAGTGTCTGAATAATATCATAATCAGGGATAATTATAAGGATCATATGGCGTAGCGGCAGGATCAATTTCGAAAATATTCGTAAATCGAGATATGATACTTTGAATGTTTGTTTATTCTAGTGATAATATTTTTATTGCTTAATATTTTTCCAAGAACAATATACCATAAATCAATCACAAATGTAAGTGAACTTTTAACATATGTAAAATTATTGTTTACCTGATGTTTAAGTAAAGCAATTTCATCGCTTTTGAACTATTCCAAGTCATCTTTAAATTACATGCTCAAATATATTTCAAATATGACAACGCTACGATTGCTTTTATTCGACGCTCAGAGATACGCTTGTTCATCGACAAGACTAATTTTCTGATACCTTTCTTAATTCTAAGCCGTTGCCAAAATATGGGCATCGAATAAATACACCGAATAATGGTCTCCTCCTTTTGTAATCCAAAGTCTAGTTGGACACGAAGAGACACCTCTCTCTCACAACCCAAAAGGTCGGCCTTTCATTTTCGCGTGTGGGCCAGCGAGTCATCCTCCCCGTGCAGTGGTGGAATGGAGGGCTGACAAAAATTCCCTTGGACGAGACACGACAAGGTCGAGTCCCCGAAGAGAGGTGTGCCAATCTCTCGCTAAATCTGGCAATGTGCTCTTACTTTGCCTTAGCGATTGGTAAGTATAGTATAGATAGGATGGTCTATATCCTTATATCCATATTCTTACCAGGTTAATTATTGTTTAATTTCACAACAATTACCCACTTGGTATAAAAAATATATAGTTTAGAAATCCTTTGCAGAATCAAAATAAAAGGGGAATGTAATAGAATTTGTAGAACTGGACACTACAGTAATTTAAAATTTGCATTCGTAGCTCGTGTGGTTGACGAGCGGTGAGTTCGTGCACAAACCTGCTTAGAGAGGAAATTTTGTTCGGCGAGGGCAATACTTTTAGAAAAAGCTTTTTTAAAGTTTTGGCCAAACCTAAAGGAATATGTTTGATGATAATGTACAGTAATTATAATTAAGTTTAAAATAACAGAACGAAACAGAGAAAAACTAATGCACATTTTTTAACTCTGCAACAAATACTAATAGTTAAAACATTAAAAAAAATCGCAATATTAAAGATCAGTAACATCGATTAGGTTTAAAGAATCTTAAGTATTGCCCAAGTGGAATTAGCATAGGACTCACATCCCTGAGGTCGTCTCTATGTACGCATTTCACACTTGCTCGTATCGTGTAGGAAAACATCGTAATTAACCCGACATCCCTTAACCCCAAAAAGTCGACGGCGTGTGTCAAGCATACCTAGATTGTCTTAGAAAAAGCAAATGATCACAAAACAGATACACAATTCCTAGACCTAAAAGATTGAAGCGCCACTGGTTTTCCAAAGATTCATACATAAATCTTAAATTACTAAGATCTTAGTATTTAAAGCGTTATTAACAATTAAGCTAAGAATAAGAAAACATTCGTGTAAATAGCCTTCCTATTTATATGCCCAAAACGACTACCGACTCTTTATAATCAGTTCGATTTCACAACTTATCGGAATTTATTGTTTACACAATCTTAGATTGGAATGTTTTCTATCACTACAGGTATTTCATAATTTTAAAAAAAATATCTAAATAAAAATGATACAACAGTATTGTAAAACTTAAATATTTAAGATTGAATAATGACCATGCGTTGCTGACTCTTCAAGAACAAATTGCGCCTTTTTTGATAGATTGCATTTATTTGGGCGCTTATTGAATTCCACAGAATATATAATAACATACCAAAACCTCACCAAAATCATATAACGATTATGGTGTACACAATTTATTTGCATGCCTTTAATTAGTACAGTCAACAAATTTTGTATAAATGGCTTAGATAGGTATCATGGTGGTCGAGTACGTAATTGCAATAGCTTATTACACGCTACATTATTTGTTAATACCGAACTATTTTGAACATTTTCCGCTTTATAATTTTATATACCTTGCTTGAATGGTATTCCAAATATATCTGATATTTCTATATGAATGCCCAATTCATTATACGATTTGCTTTGCATAGTGCAACATGAAAAATGTGGAATGTTCAATTTTTACACTTAACTCGATATTGTTGAAGAGATTTTATATAGTTTAGAATGTTATTCCAGTATATTGAATTAATAAATCATTATATGATCAATTGCTAATGATTGATAATGTATAAAATGGTCTGAAGACAAACGAACTGCAAACTTAAATTAAATGCAGGTTAAAATTATTTTATTTTATAAAACATTATTAATAAGAAATCCATAACTATTCAATTTATACTATTCTATGCACTTATAAAAAAAAATTCAACTATATTTAATTCGATTTCACCAAATTAAGCTAAAAGCACCAAAACTCTTCAAAAGCTCGATCGCTATCGAGAAACAAAAGACGACTTGCCATTAAAATATCCAATACTAACATATATTTAGATTTTGTGGTATTCGCACAATATTAAGAAATCGTACAAACGTTTTATAGCACGCTTGCGTTGCCATAAGCTTATTGTATATCAACTGGTGGATTATCGATCGAAGTAATTACCATAACAGCTAATCATTAATATTTGTTAAGTGGCCAAGCACATGCCAAGACAAAGATAAACACTATAATCATTCACGCCGCATGCTACCAACTGATAGTGATAATATCGGGTCGTACATTGAACGCTCTAATATGCGATTTGTATTCACGGTTCTGTTGTTTATGGACCATTGAGATACGAGCACAACCTATTGAATACTACTTTTGTATTTTAAGCCCCATTTAAAACGTACGCGTCAAGTGGCAATGTCGTAAATGCTAGTTTTATTGTTTTATTAATCAACTAAAAAATGAGGATATCATATATTCCCGTTTTGTTGGAAATATTATTTGCGTGCGATCTGTTTAGACTTCCAAGCACGTGAGCTAAATTTCGTCAGTGTATGTATGCTCACGAATTTCTTGAAAACTAAAAATAATATTGAGATCCCTTCCGTCGTTCTTAAGGCAATTTCTACCGCGCACCACCACTATGTGGAACCAGCTGCCCACTTAAGTATTTTGAACCAATTCTATTTAGGGTCCTTCAAAAAAAGAGCGTACCAATTCTTACAAAGCTCAAACTCAAACTCAAAATATCTTTATTCAAGTGGGTAACCAAGTACACTTTTGAATCGTCAAGTTAAATTAATCGTAAATTAACATTTACTACCAGTTCGCAAGTCAAGGGCGTAGAGCGGGTAAGAAGAACTGGCAAGAAACTTTCCGCCACTTTTTTTAATCGCCAAGTATTGCTGGCAGTGCGAGTGTCCATTGGCGGCGGTATCACTTAACATCAGGTAATGCCCGTTTGCCTCCTGTAACATAAAAAAAATAGCTATAGTAAATTCTGCTGTATTTTATACGTATAAAGCTCATTTTAAATCGTATGTTTAGGACTAATCTTATCTGTGGTTGAGAGCTCCTTTCTTTACATTTCAAAAATAATGAAATTCAAATTTGGATCTTTTGTAGGACAAAAAATTAAGAACCTCAAATTTTCTTTAAAAATGCAATATATTCACCTTTTGAAAGTTTTTAGTGAAGGAATTAATTTCTTACTACTTATAAGTATACTAATAACTTGTATCGTATAAAGTATTATACATACGTCGTGTAAAACATAGTTATTTTAAACAAAACAGAATTAGGGGGTAGGTTTAAATGAAAAAGGAAACGATGACGCGTTTCGTGTGATTGTCATTAGTCAACATAATCTCTGGTCTAATCACAGACATGCGATCGCGCTTTCGACCAAACACAATCAAACTAAACACGCCATCTAGGAGATTTTAAAATCAACTGCCAAAGTAGACTTGTGTTCGTTATAGATCCCGTAAGTAAAACAGCAAATATAATACATATATACACGAATAAAACCATTACATAAAGTGCCCTATTATCCTTCTAGAAAACCATCGTGTGAAATTACAACGTATTATAAAAATACAAAATTAATTGCTACTGAGCGAAGTTACTTTCAAAATGTACAGAATTTTGTGAATAAGTACGAATGAATGGAATCGCTTAAAAAATTAAAGAACTTTTTAAATACTGCTTATATTTAAATTCACATTATGAACAATTTCAGCAACGCTATTCTGCAACGTACAACTTATCATTTACTAATTAATTATTGCAGGTGCACGTTACTTTATTCATAATTAACTTTATAAATAGAGCTGGCTTTTAGTCCAACGGTTTTCTTGTGGTTTTACAAAACTGGTTTAATAAATTCTCACAAGGTTATGTTGAGGTTGATTTGTTGAGGTTGATGAAATTAATGTAAATAGATAGGAGAGGACACAGTAGCGGTGACCTCACAGCTGATGCTTTCCTGACTAAATATCAGCGTGATTCCACCATGAAAGGTCCATTGTCACAATGACTAAACATTTTAAATTTATTTTAGTTTTCTATAAACCCATTTTAATTAATACTATGTAGATATCTTAGAGAAATAACTTGAATAAATTATTGGCAAGTTATGTTGACACCGTCATAAATTGCTAAGTATTAGTTAAGACTTTTGTCACATATTTTCGTTTTGGCATGAGAATTGTAAGGAACTATTTGAGGCTTTTACTAAATAATTAAGTCTCTTAAGCTTAGGTTTTCTTGAAAGGCGGTGCCGTTATCTAACGGCCGTAATGTAACGTTGGGTGACGTCACCCATACATTATATATAAATAACATCGTAGTAGGTTTTCTAGGGATCGTTGAGTGTCACCGTAACGTCAAATAGCGGTGCTGTCTTTTTCATGACGGCCATCATAGCGGTGATAAACATTAGTTCAACGTTTTTCGCGTGTAGAAGTGCCCATATTTAATTGATTGAGTGGAAACGTGACTTGGACGAGCGAAAATTATTTTTTGCATTATGTTAAAAAATAAAGACGGCCTTTATTAACAACCGTAAAATGACGGCCGTTAGTTAACGGCACCGCTTTTCTAGGAAACCTAAGCTTTATAGTCCGTTCTCGTATCGTTACTATGTTTTTCGACGCTTCAGATAACACACATACATACATACAACAGAAAGGCCTGTCTTTGAAGTATTGACCATAACAATTTGATTACTTAAAGCATTTATAAATGCGAAGTTCGCGTCGTCTTTTAACAGACAATAAAGTTTTATGATTACCAACTAACAATCGATTTATTCTTAGTTGCCTCATTAAAAGTTCAGTCCCGATAAAGTGTCTTGTTGCAGTCCAGTAGTATCAGTAAATAGTTGTCGCTTGTAGCCTGGCAGGTAACAAAGGGAACTTATTATCATTCATTTTGTAAAGTTTCGTGATAAATGAAGCGAGTTGGCAATTTTGTGTGCACTGTAAACGGAGAAACGCATTCAAACTTTTAGGAGACTTTATGGGTATATCGCCGCCGGTTACGAATTCGTACCAAAATCTCATTTAAAATTTAATGTATTTTACAATTTCAATTTGTGACATTCCAACAATGCTTTTATTGTAAAAAAAATCAATGGCGCTGCAACCTCTTTAGGTATTGGCCTCAGATTTCTGAATCTGTTTCATGATCATTTTAAAATCTAATAGGCAAGTAGGTGATCAGCATCCAGTGCCTGACACACGCCGTCGACTTTTTGGGTCTAAGACATGTCGGTTTCCTCGCGATGTTTTTCTAATTATCATATAGCATTATTTGAATCAATAGTAAAGTAGTTAATACTCAAAGAGAAATAAAAAATCATTCTAATTTGCTTGCTCAAAGGAAACACTTATAATGTACATTACGGTGCACGTGAAAGATTCCACAAAGTTTCTATCACCAAGAAGTATCACTTATTACTTTTTCTATAAGACCCAGAATACTAGATTACAATCTACCGAATAATAATACGTTAAATTGTAAGCATAAAGGTTCACAATCTTTCGACAGTTCACAATCTCGCGAGATAGATTACAATCTAACGGTTTTTTTACAATTTTACGTTGACATATACATACCGATGGCACCTCAACTTTCTACGTCTAATCCTCAGATTTATTTATCATTTACTGGGATCATTTATCATTATCATTTCATTTTGGCTCCTTCACCGTACATACATGTATTACATACACACATAGACAGAAAGTCCTTAAGTTCACAGCCGGGATCGAACCTACGACCCCAGGGATGAAAGTCGCACGTTGGATCTAGGGCAATACTGCTCACACAATTACTAGAGTAAATTGAAAATCTCAAGTTTACTAGGTGGTACACACTTTACGCGTTTTGATTTGATTTTTTATTACATTCCCTTTTATTTATTGGAAAATTTGATGAAGTATATGATACTTGTTAATATTAGATATTGAAGACTCTCATTAATTACTTTTCTGTTATGTCTGACATTCTACATGAGCCTTCTAAGTCATGCCGGTTTCTCAACATTCACCAGATGAGATGAACAAATGTTAACTTCTCACATATAAAAAATATTCACTGGTTCACTGCTACATTTGAAGCTCAATACCTCATGTTTCTTAATAAGTAGTGTACAATTTTTTTTTTTTATAATATAATGATTTTTGACGACTCATTGGTCTAGTGGTTAGTACCCTGACTTCGTAACCATGAGTTCCGGGTTCGATCCCCGACTGAGACGAACATCGATGTGATGAGCATTTGGTCTTGTGCTTATGTCTTGGGTGTTTAAATATGTATTTATATGTCTATCTATCTATAATATGTATGTATATCCGTTGCCTAGTACCCATAACACAAGCTTCACCAGCTTAGCATGGGACTAGGTCAATTGGTGTGAATTGTCTTTAAAAAATAAAAATCATAAAAAAGTGGTAACGACTAAATCTTATGTGCCACGAAACCTATATTTCTGTCTGAACGAAGCCAAGACGGGTATCAACATAGTTTTGTAAGGGAATTAATATTGCCAAATCACTATTATATTAAATTGTAACAAAGCTTTGTTACAAACCACATGAATCAATCAAAGCCAAAACTGCCTTATTAACAACACAAAGCTTGGTAACAACATTAAAGGCAATACAAATCAGTCCTGTATAATTGTTCGTCCCTAAATCCCTTAAATAAGTTCACTTTAAGTGGAATGTTTTCGTATGTATAGTACCCAAAAGTGTTAAAAACTGCGAATTAAAAAGACAATTTAATAATTAATTGCTTACCTACATTGATTTCGCATGATTCATATATATATATAGGCTTGCCAGAGAGCAGCTCAGCTTATGATGTATGACGATCTATATAAATAACAATAAATAGCAAAATGTCACTAAGCGCTAAACTCGAAAACGGCTGGACCAACTTGAGTATATTTACTCCTTGTACTCTGAGGGAGGTTTTCTTTGCAAGAAGATCGGAAATATTTATGAAAAATCAGAAAAGCTACTTTAATAAAAACATATTACGTCGAAACGAAGTACATGAGGAAAGAATTTACTGACGAAAACAAGATTCAAATGAGAAGGAATTCCAATTATAAAAATGCACTTTAATTCTAGTCTAAAAAGGTAATGTATATATCTGAACTAAACTATCTAACCAATAAAGTTATGTTCATCTTCAAATATACAAAAACGAAATCTCTAAAAATCTAATTCAGAGATACGCGAGTTAAAACTATATAAAATTACGAGGTCAAAGTCCAGTTTTGCTACAAACCACTAAAATAGCTAACGAAATAACTGGGAATTGTTTATGATCGAAGCGGTTTACGCAAGCTATTAATGTTTAGATGGTGGAAAATATAGAAGCAATTTAACGAATTATCGCCTAATTGCCAATTGTTACAGTATCAATTAAATACGGCCAGTGTCTGAATAATATCATAATCAGGGATAATTATAAGGATCATATGGCGTAGCGGCAGGATCAATTTCGAAAATATTCGTAAATCGAGATAAGATACTTTGAATGTTTGTTTATTTTAGCGGTAATATTTTTATCTCTTAATAATATTATTCCAAGAACAGTATATCATAAATCTATTACAAATGTAAGTAACTTTTAGTAATATGTAAAATATTTTTTACCTGATGTTTAAGTTTACTTAATACGGATCTCACTATTGCTTTAGCAATAGTGAGATCCGTAAACAATGTGGTATAAAAGAGGACGTAGTGATAAGGATACGAAAGAGAATGCTTAAGTGGTTTGGTCATGTAGATAGGATGAATGCGAAGAAGTTTAAGAGTTAGATGTACGAGGCAACCGTGTACGGTGATGTCACGTCAAGTAGGCCTTGCCGTTCATATCTGGTCCAAATCTTTACGTATTACAGAAAGGACAGGTCAA
The DNA here is from genome assembly GCA_963693345.1 of Pieris melete. Lineage (NCBI taxonomy): Eukaryota > Metazoa > Arthropoda > Insecta > Lepidoptera > Pieridae > Pieris > Pieris melete. Next base: position 4,277,776 of record CAVNZK010000032.1, on the reverse strand, counting down.
AAGTAGCCTTACTAACGAGTATGCATGGCGAATATCATGAAAGTGGATGAAGCAAGAGACCAGCCAGAACAGTAGCAAGAGGAGACCTATGTTCTTTGCCTACCCCTTCGGGGAAAAGTCGTGAATGTACAAATAAACAAATTTAAGTAGAGTGGATATTAATAGTTAGTTTCACGATTTGAAGGTTCTTATCATAAGATTAAAAACCTAATACTGCAATTGCCAAATAATTGTCGTTTATACTTAGTTCGAAAATTATGAAAGTGGTCCTAATTTGTTTGTCAACTTAAGCATTTTATTAGTAAAAACATTCCACTCTCGTATAACATTAAAAGAAGTCAATGCATTTTTATAAGATATCGTTGAAACAACGATCGAGATATTAAAACAATCAATTAGAAGTGAGCAATGCTGTATCGCTATAACATATAACAACCTGTACAATCCGCGTAACGAAGTGACCTGAAGCACTGCCTGAGATCTTGTCAAGAGGCCATTAAAGCCTCCTTGAGCTCGCTCATCTCTCGAGAAACACATATATTTACAATAAATACATCCCATTCTACTTTGAATTTATTATAACGTTTCTCGCCCGCCCTTTCTTCGCATCTTATGTATATTGTATACATTATATCTACGTGGCATTTGGATACATACTATTTATTGGTGTTAGTTCTGATTCACAAGCAGTCAATAGAATAAAAAACAAACTAAATGCACAAAAATATAGTAAGCTTATTAACTGAGCGTAATATACATGTCGGCGCCTGTACCGCCGTACGCGCCTATAGCAAACAACACCTGCATCGAGCACGTCACAGCCGGTTCTTCAAGTCTCCCCACTCTCCCCACTACTGAGTCTGTCGTTATAAATGGCGGAGCGGGCCTTACGCGGGCAGTCTTGGCTCTGGCGTGGCTCGGTGCACTAGTTGTATCTTGCGAGCTTATCCCTGACTCATATTACTCTAATTACTCAGTGTAAATTAGGAGTGATTAAAATAGAATTATTATTTGAAAATTAAGTGGCATTTAATTTATTAAAATATCCTACCCAAATCTTACATACACATTCAAACTATTTGTAAAAATATGTTTACAATACTAGTCATGTATCTTTGGGTTAAGTGTGCATATACTACCAAAGAATTACCAAATATTCATTATTAATCGGTTACCTGCTTTATAATATGCGCTTTTTTTAAATAAGACATTAAATTCTCCTCGGAAATCTTAAAAAAAATATTCTTAGAAAATTATCAGGCTTTACGCTGTCACTGAATTCCGTCGATTTAAACACACGCTTCAGTTACACACACATAAATACATACACCGACATCCTACACGCATTCTCTCTGTAAGATTATTGTTTAGTCTGTAAACCTTTTAATTGACGTTTTGATTTAAAAAAGATTTTGTATAATGTTAGGTTTTCTAGAAAGAAAGAAAGAAAAAAATTTATTATACACAATAAGAGTATATTTAGGTAAAATAAAGTGCACTAGTCGCCACACTAGGATTCCCTGTGTTGTGGGCAGTCATCTCTTCTCTTTGACATGTTAACTGTACTTTACTTTATGATTTCCACATAACACAAATGTTCAAGTGTTCTTTGGGTTGTTTTTTTGCGATTGCGTTGTGTTTGATGTGGAGTGGTGGGTGCTTGTTTCCAAAACAGTCTGTTTATTTCATTAAGTATAAAATATCTATATACTTTATTCTAAAGAAATTGATAAAACCCTAAGTTGAATATTGTGTTTAATTTTTTGTACAAAATTTAAAGCAATCTCATATTTAAATCACAATATTTTTCCTGCGTTGACTGTATTACTTCACAATCGAATCGGTGAGTGGATTAGGCAGAGAATGTGCAGATGTCGCCCAGCAAGTAAAGAACGAAGTGATAGGGTCTCGATATACGTGTCTCGATTACTAACGACCACTTTCACATTTTTGATATTCAGATCCAGCAGCCATTGGGAACAAAACCCGACTTAACTCCACGATATTGAAAGGTTATGGGTTTTCGATGCGCCGCAACAATTCGGTAATCAACGCGTCGAACCTTCAATAGCGAGAATAAAAAGCACCTGAATCAAATTAAGCGAGTTCTAAAAGGCCTTATCTCGATGTGTAACCGTTTTGGTTGGTAGCCAATTTTAATTGAATGAAAAAGTGATCGTCTATGCATTTTTTCGTTTTGGATGATGGGCTAATGGAAATTGGCAGTGGTCTCTGCCGCCAAGCGTGCCAACTTTTGCGGACGAAGCTATCGCAACGCTCCACAGTTCGAAGCAACGAGATATATCGTTCCGATTGAATTATGGACCCATAGCGGTTGCTCCATTTTCAATGATAACACGCAATTTAAATATTACATTTAGGAATGTTCAGCGCTGTACTGTTTTAAAACTAAAATGCAAGGCCTTTTCTAACCTGAAAATAATTTGTAACAGCATCAGTTTCTTAAAGATTTTTTTATAAAACTACAATATTGTAGACCAAATATAATAATGGTATTAATAAAAAACACTGAAAAATATGTAAGGTTCCAATTTACCACTATAAAATATTTATTTTATATCAATTTCGGGTCTGTTTCACAATGTATGGATAAAGTACCAAATAGCTATACAACACATAAATTATTTGGAAGATAAATTGTGCCATTTGACATTCATCGGACTCATAACTTATGATGGACTTTATGTGACGAATAACGCTATCTGACAGTCGTGAAACGCAACAATTGTGTTTATCCTACCACTAAGTAATAAATAGCTAATTTGGAACTTATGTAGAACTTCTCCGTACATTGTGAAACAGACCCTTAATCCGTCGGGTTAAACTTATCACTAATAAAGCAGCACAATGCGAAAATATATATATAAATAAACTAAGCTAAACTCAATAGAAAAGTCTTAACCTGAACTCAATCTTGTCAACCCACAAATGTCCTGTTCTGGTGTGGTAACGAGGAAAAAGTTTACGAGTGACACTATTATTACTTTATACATGAAGAACTTTGCCCGACGAAGTGTTACTTTTTGGGTTTCAAATCTAGCAATGTGTACAACGATACATCTTATTGCAATGATTCCATTCATGTCAATTGAGTAGATCGGTGCTTCAAATGGACGTATTCACATGCAAAGCCTTGTGCAGTCGCAATTGAATTGTAAATTTTAGTCTGAGAACTCAACTTGAGGTTTTCAATAAAATCTGGCGAGTTATCTATTTCTATATGCTCGTATAAGTCTTTTACGTCGGCGCGTACTCTTCCTATACCTTTTATTTTATTAAAACGTGAGTTAATAGAATTTTAAGATATTATATACATTTCAAAAAGCATGGCCACATAAAAGTTCAACGTTGGGCAAATTATAATCTTTAAAAAAAAGTGTATTATTTATACTTCCAGCAGTGTTGGCCTAATGGCTTCGTCATAGGTTCGATCCCGGCTGTGCACCAATGGGCTTTCTTTCTATGTGCGCATTTAACATTTGTTCGAAGGGTGAAGGTAAAAAGTCGACAGCGTGTGTCAGGCACTGGAGGCTGATCACCTAATTGCCTAATAGGCAATTTAAAAATGATCATGAAACAGGTTCAGAAATCTGAGGCCATGACCTAAAGAGGGTGTGGCGCCACTGATTTATTTTTTATTATTTATACTTAAACGCCATGTTGCCTATAAATGTTATATTTCGACTTGGTTGGCATTGATAACTACAATTACTGGGTTACATTGTTAAACACTTGTTTGACGTATGCTGAATATAAAAATTATAATTTAAAAAAAAAACAATAAAATATGTGGCAGAGTACCCTCAACGCTACCAGGGTTTTCACGCTTTATTGCAATGCTGAACGTTGTGCGGGAAAAGCACCAATCCTGGGATCACCGGCACTTTTTACCAGGCGTCAACTTGAATATTTCAATAGCGCATGAGCACTTGTACTTTATTTCACGAGTCTAGAATCTAGATTTAAGTTCAGTTCTCCTTTAGGAATGCGTTAGTTTTTATTAGTAACTGATGTAAAATGTCATTAGCATGCATTGTTTTGGTGAGGTATTGTTTCGATTTATAATTTAACAATATGAATACAATACAAAAATTGGAATATACACATGATGATAAAATCAAAAATAAAAAATATGTTTTAAAAAATGTCTCACATAATAAAATATATATTTTTATTTATATTTGGCCTGTCATGCCAAAAAAGTGCAGGCCGCTTCTCGAGACATGCCGCACTTAACGATATCATACGCCGTTCCCTTGCCACCGTCAACGTGCCAAGTCTACTTGAGCCGAGTGGTATTGCAAGGGACGATGGCAGGAGACCGGACGGTATGAGCTTGATTCCATGGAAGATGGGTCGGGTACTGGTATGGGATGCAACCTGTTCAGACACGCTGGCCCCTTCCCATCTACATGGAACCAACTACAGAGCTGGTGCGGCTTGTGAAGCGGCTGAAAAAAATAAAGCATGCAAATACAGGGGTCTGGGCTCAGAATATGATTTTGTCCCATTCGGTGTCGAGACCCTTGGTCCGTGGGGTCCTAGCGCTTTAAGGCTTTTTAAAGAAATTTCAAAAAGGTTAGTCGACATCACAGGAGACCGAAGATCTGGCAGCTACCTCGGACAAAGAATTAGTCTAGCAATTCAAAGGGGGAACGCTGCCAGTATCTTCGGAACCTTGCCTAAAGGGACTCCTTTTAATGATATATTTTAGTTTATGTTAAGTTTAGTTATTTATTTCAATGTATATTATTTTATTATTAGTTTTAGTGATAATTATATGTTATATATTATCCACTTAATATATCACATTATATTATATTATATAATATTAAGTAAGAAGTAATTCAAGTGTGATAAAAAATATAAGCTATTGTTCCTAATAAAATATGTATTGAGTTTATTATCGCTTAGAATATAGACATGCTGATTAAATTGTCTGTGCCAAATATATAGGCAATGCAACAATTTGGCGCAGACAAATTCAAATTTTGAACGAATTATTATTCTTACTATTGGAGTTGATAGGGTAACCTAAGCATTATGGTTAGTTGGAAATAGCCTATGGTTTCACACATCACAACCCGGAAGTAGAAACATTTTAAAAATCGAACGATTTTAACGCGCAGAAAATTTAATGCTCTTTAATATTTATTAATTATTATTGAATATCCAAGAGCGTGTATTTATTAAAGCATGATTGGATGAGAGTCCTCGCAAACACTCTACGCGCGTGATTTAATGAGTGAGAATATTTCATGTATCGTTAGGGACTGCGTCGAAATCAATCACGTTATTAACGATGTGCGAATAAATTGAAAGAATATACAAATCGAATTGAAAAAGTTTTCAAATTTGCCTCATTAATTGATGACGATAAGCGGTATACTATCGATAAATTGTAGCGAATAACATTATGGTTCGGTTATTTTAAGAAACTGCAGACGGACCAAATAAACGATATCATCTTTGATTTGCCGTGATTAATTGCTTATACTCTAGTTGTTCTAAAACTATTTAAACGTTTTTTAGTGGCATAATGTATAGAATTGTTTTTTTTTTTTTGTTTTGTAAATTGTTACGCTTATAAAGAGGTACACTACCAAGTATAATAGAAGAATAATCCTTATAAATTAAGTAATGTAACCCAAGCTATGAAAACTTTTGTAAAAATAACTTGTTGTGCGATTCGAAACTATATTTATCGTATACACGCGGCTTTTTAAACGTTTTGGTACAGAAACTATGAATGTAGTTCTATATTTAGTAACATGAGTCAAAATAAAGGCTTTTTTCTAATCAGTCTAATCAACCATCGATATTATTGTTACGTAATTCCATGATTCGTATACGATAAATATGCCATACCGAATCATAAAGAAATAACAGTACAAACATCGCACGAGTAGTCATGTCTTATCCATTCTTCACAGAAATTACATCTAGGTTGTCAGAAGCATTCGCTACCCATACTTTAAAAGTCGTAGATGCGATACTTATTATTTTATCACGCTTCAAACACATAATTCTAAGTTCGAACGACTAAAGTATTGAGAAAAATACGTTTCCGTTCGAGCTTTCTTTAATTGAGTTTGCTATGATGCATTGCAACATTAAGACATATTCTTGAAATGCAGTAAAGATAAGATTTATCAATAAAATAAGCTATGGCGGGAATAGGGTATATCATCCGTAACATAGACTAATGCTTAAAAACTCATTGGTTGTGATTTTATAAGCTACGTTGGCTCCACAATAGCAACAAGAAGTGCCTTAACAAAAGATTGGTTTACGTAGTGTATTGTCTTCTGGAAATATACCCAAACTAACAAGAAGGCTATGTTAAGTGATATATCATATTTATTTGAAATAAGCTCAGTACAAATCTACTGTGTTATCAGAGAAATAATATTATATACATTTGAAAACGCAAAAGCGTTTGTCTCAGAAATGACTATCAGGTTTTCCATTCCTCATGTCAATTAAAATGCACAGCGGCATTACGATAGAGAAATAAATTTCTTCTTTAAAACAAAAGCTAGTCTATAGTCCAACCACACGATTCATGGATCTGTCAGACGAGGCCGCACAGTGCACCCTACAAACTGTATCCGCGAATATCTCGTTCCATTTTTAAAATCGTTTATTTTTTCAACATCGCACTATCCTGCCGGTAGTGATCGATTAATTCCTATTTGTTAAAGAACGGAAAACTGGAAAATCTGCTATTTCACAAGCACGTAGGTAACGATTTATTTCATTTACGTGGGCTATTTTCAACTGAATTTTGCTTACATTTCGGTTCAAACGTTAGACTTTAACAATGTATTGTCATTTAGCTAAATGTTTGAATCACCTTGACCATTTATCGATGAGATTTTGTTTCTTTTATCAAGCAATTTTATCGAGAAATTTCGACTAAACTTTACAATGATTTTTAAACGAACCGCTTTATTATAGTAAATCAACAAAATTGATGCTAAATAGATATTTGATGGATGGGATATTAAATAAATAACTTTCTAGGAAACAGATGCAGAAATATGTATGACCTGGAAAATCGTGACTATAGTTATTTTTGAAACTGATCTAAATAGTTAAAAAATATATTAGAATAAAAAAATATCGTTGATAGTACCTATCAAGAACAGATTCTTTAATATAATAAACAAGTTAGAACTGAATTTATTTCTTTAACTTGTTCTTACTATCATTGCAATCATTGAATCACTTACCTGTAACAGCTTAAGGGCGTTAGAACATTTTCAAACGATTTCAAATCCAGCAATGATACGATTGTTGCGATTTCAGTGTCCTGCTGTTTCAGTTGATTTCTACTTGTTGATTACTTATATATAAAGGCCGGTAACGCAGCCACTAAAAATGGGTGTATATGGGCTTCGAAGACTACCCTTTTTGATCGTCCCGCAAGCTCGTTTGCCCCCCCTTTATATAAACAAAAAAATACGATAAATATTATTATCTACTATCTATGCGTTGCGGGATTAAAATTGTGCTTATTTAAAATAAACAACTGGCACACCTTACCTTTTATCAAGAAATCCCTGAAACAAAGAACTTGCTACGTAAATTCTCAGTACAAATATCAAGTTCATACTTCATCAACATTGTTCAACTCACCTATATACCTACTGTAGAGAATAACCTTATGCAGTCTGAATGCGCAACCTCCTTAGGCCGGCATGGCTACCCACGAACCTCCTTCATAAATAAAGGTTGAAACCGTTAATATTTTTTTCAGCTGGACCATCGCTACGTACTCTGCGTAAGAGTATAAGAGAATTCGTACTGACGGCTTTTGCCATGGAAAATTAAATTAATGCCGTTTGGAGGCCCGCAGAACTAGAGCTAACTTTTTAGAAGAGTGGGAGGACTTCTACTTCCAGCGCTGAGTACGCAGCACACCAATGAGGTAAAGTCGGGTTAATTCAAACACCGTGGCTTTCGGCAATCTGCAAAGGACCATTCGCCGTATAAGCGTCTAAAGGAAAACTTTCTGTGAAAGAAATATTCTTATAATTTAGAGGCATTTTAAACTCTCGGTTACAGACTACATTAATCTTTTTTGTAAGCACTTTAATCGCAACATATGCGTCGCATAATGCGGCCTCCATACAACTGTACCGTATACCACACGTTACTACTTGATTAACTCTAAGAAAGCTGGCCGTCAACTAAACTTTATTTTTTTGAAACAGCAAAGAGAGCGTACGTATATATTAACCTGATAAAGAAGTAGTAGTGACCTGATTTGATGTGTCAAAAGGTTTATTTTTCATATTAATAAATAATTTTATTAATAATATATATAGTTATTCACTGAACGCGTCAAACCTTAAACAATTTAATAATAAAATTATAATTAAACAATGTTAAAACAAGATCAAGTCTAGATAAGACATTAATTAGAACATCTTAGACGTTATCCATCAATATCCGACGCCTCGAATTAACAAAGGATTTGGTAGAAAATTCATCAAAACTTTATTGAAGTTGAACAATTCAAGGCGCTAAACATTGTAATAGATTGATCGTTAAGCATTATCTAACGAAGGCATTGTCCGGCTGGCCTTCGCAATGAATATACAATTCTCGACAAATCTATACCCATTGTAACAACAAATACTAAGCAATGATGTAGCATAATTCCACAATTTATTACAGATTATATAACGTTACTACAATTAAAAGATATACATAGTGTATTATTATCGTTAATTAGAAAATAAAAACACTGAATAAAATTGTAAGAAAGTGGAAGATTTTCAATACTAATTAGCATTCAGTTCAGAACCGATAAATAAATAATACAGTGTTAATCATGAAATATACAAAAACCATACTCGATGTTCTAAAAAAAGTTTACTACATACTCTCGAAAATAAATGACTATTAATAATCCTAATCTATCAAATTTCTGTGAAAAATTTGTTTGTTATACCATCTTTTAAACGCAACGCCCATGTTTCATACCATTCGTAATATTTAAAGTGAAAATACCTGATAAATGACTCAATAAAATACTCGATCGAAACTTTGTGATTGAAATTTCTTTTTTTAAATGATAACGGGCATCACAGCGAACGATTTATTGAATTTTACTTAACACGAATATTAGTAAGTTTTAAACTGACAAAAAAAAACAGCAAAACATGATGAATTTTATCAGCAGAGTTATTTTTTGTCTAATTATAATTGTCCACACTGCAACTTACCACGTTTGTACTTGATTAACTGCGAAAAGTATTGTCAAAAGCTTTGACAGTTCAATACCTTAGACAGTTTAATACCGATAAACATTATCTCATTATTGAATTACGGATATATTTAATGAAGATTTGTACTTATATAATTTAAAGTAAGTTATTTATTAGACATTAGAATTTATAATAGTTCCACAGAACCAATCGCATTATTCGATCTACTCTTGGCTCTTCTACGAAGACTGTAAATAAAGACATAAAGAACTTTTCAACTAGCAACTAATTTAGAGTGACTAAACCTTTTAAAAGTTTTCGTATAATTAAACGATAAATTTGATCCAACACCGATAAAAAGAATTTCTTAGCCAACTTTGTTTTCAACTGTCTATATCTTAAATATTGATTCGCTCTGAGTGATTTGCATGTTTTCATACTGTAATGAAGAAGTTTCCACAAAAAAGTTTCGCCGCGTATTTCTTTTTCCTTAATTCCTTTTAAAGCGATAAGACTTATACTCACACGATTGTATATATATTGTGCAACGGTATAATTTTTGAATCTTTCTTGTTTTTCACTTTAATTTTGCATTTTTAATGAAACTAGGACTATAGAGACTCGTATTATTGAAGTGAAACTTCTTTAGGCGCATGAGGCTAATTTTTTTACGGATGCGTCACGAATATGTGCAGCGTTTTTGTCGAAGACAAGGGACAGAGCGATTGAGACCGATTGAGAGAGAGTGAGAAGGGCGAAGAAATTCTATTTTTAAAATTAAAATTTCGTTAAGATAATTTATGAAGTATTAGTATTTTATAATTTATTGAAATCTCAAATGACGAATGACGAATTGTAAATTAAAATGTTACGTGTTTTTATTATGGAAGAAATAAATTTATAATTTCGATTTATTTTTAATATTTTAATGACAATAAAATTCATTGAATCTCTAACATATCTTCCTTTTTCCCTCCCTCTTTGTCTCGGAAATTTTTAGATTTGTATAAATATGAACAAGACTTAAAAATTAGTTTGCCAAAGAAGTTTCACTTCTGACATGTGTACTTTTTACGCACGCACTTATTTTTATAAAACGTCTGTATACGATTAGTTCCTTATATATACGGAATACAAATTTAAGCAAATAATATTTACTAATATTTGCGTCACTGGAAAGGCTGATGGTTTTCCAAAATATATATTAACTATAAAAGTAAGATTGTTTCTATATTGTTATCTGAGATATACAAAACAAATTTGTTAAAAGAGCTGTGCATTTAAAGTCATAAGATTGCTATTGTCACTGAATATATCCAGCTAATTTGTTCGTCTTTTTATTCGTAGTTAGCAATTCAAATGACCAAGGCCTACCTAAAAGAAAGGTGACGCTTTTTCTTATACTCCGTTTGCATTTACACTCAAGATAAGACCTTTTTTGGGTCTGACGATTATAAGTGTTTATATGGATGGCATTGTTGTTACCGATTTATCTATTACGACATTTCATAAATGAAAATTATATAGTATCTATAAGTTATCTAATCGATTAACTATATATATGTCGTTTTCTCAATTCATTACGCTATTTATTTATAAATCAATCAAGATACTACAAAACTCATCTCTGAGAAAATATTTTGTTAATGAAATATTGCGAGTGTATTCAGTAGTTCCAATGATGTAAGGGGTACTTTGTATACTTACTTTTAAAAATTATAGCCAACACTTTTTTAAATTTTACTTTCTACGTAACGTATGTATTTTTTATTTTTTTTTATGTAATAGGAGGCAAACGGGCAGGAGGCTCACCTGATGTTAAGTGATACCGCCGCCCATGGACACTCACAATGCCAGAAGGCTCGCAAGTGCGTTGCCGGCCTTTCAGGAATTAAATCTATAATATAATCGTATGTTATCTGGTACATTGTAACAATTTTATATAGGGGTCACCTACTGAAAGGAAAAGATTAATCGAGTGAGGAAAGATTCAGCAATTCTATTTTTCTATTGAAACATCATGTTTGGGACTACGTGATAAGTCAGTAGGCCTGGCACGTTCGTCCAGCGGACACCCATCTGCACATTTTCGAAGTTAGACGTATTTTTATAGGAACAAATTTAATCTAAGCAGGGATCAGTCTCAGGAGTGCTCTGGGCACGTGTCGATGCGACGTGGACACGGGTTAACGATTTTTCATACAACCTTATTATGTTCGATATGAAATATTCAGTTTGATCTGCTTTCATAGCTTTAAAGTGAAAAATTCCTTGAACCAACGCTTGGTTTGTGTACTTGGTGTTTTGTTAAGGAATATATGTTTTGTAAACGGACCAACAATATCGTTTATGACAACAGTTGGTTATTAATAGAAGATAGTTACTTAGATTGAAACTGTTTTTTAATCATTTTTTTTATCATCACATACCATATGTGATCCTTGTGTGTGACAGACATAATATTTTTTTGTTTGGTCTTAGACAATTGCGGCGATTATTAGCCTTTTATGCCTCAATTGACCTTGAGAGTCTCACTCTTAAGTCCCTCTCACTTTAACCACTAGAGCCAATGCTAAATATAATCAATTATATTCCTGATATTATAAAACCAAGATAATTATATGAATGCTTCGTGACTCACCCAATTCAAGCAGACTTAGAGTTTGAATCGATTATATTGAAAAAATTGCACCTGGTGAGCGTCAGTAACCCGAGTAAGGCATGACACTCACGATAAATGAAACGTTCGAAAATACAGTGTATGCTCCTATTATGTTGAATTAAGTAAAAAAATACAACATAATTATTGGTGTCTCAAAAGATGTCAGGCGAAAATAAGAGACTATACGCAAATACGCAAAAAGTCTATTTATGATCTTTTTCTAATACCGATCTTTCTCCTTTCCATTTAACGACAACTCGATGTGACGTCAGAATAACCACAGTCCCTTATAGTGTCGTTATATAGAGTATACAGTATACACTGTAAATATAAATTATTAAACAAACTATTTATACAAATAAAATCAATTGAATCGATGAGCAGTGTTAGCCTGACACTTCAGCGTACGACTCTCATCCCTGAGGTCGTAGGTTCGATCCCCGGCTGTGCACCAATGGACTTTCTTTCTACGTGAGCATTTAACATTCACTCGAACGGTGAAGGAAAGCATCGCGAGGAAACCGGCTTGCCTAAGACCCAAAAAGGCGACGGCATGTTTCAGGCACAGAAGGCTGATTGCCTAGTTGCCTATTAGATTGACAAATGATCTTGAAAAAGATATTGAGATACAGAAATGAGAGCAAACCTAAAAAGGATGTCATGCCACTGATTTTTTAATTATATAAATCATACATAATTTCAAGAATTTAAACAAGTTTTTAATATTTTAATAAGTACAACTAAAATTTAATAAGTCAGGTTGGTGTGCGATGAACTTAATTGTTTTATAATTAGACTTATCGCATCAAAGAGATTTCTGCCATCGTACTTAGGTGTCGACTTAAGAATCTCGACAAAGGATTTGTTTTTATGAACATAAGAACGTTCAAGAAGAACACAAAAATCTTTGTTCTATTATTTTTAGTATAAGATCCCGATATACAACGACCTTCACCGAGATGCTTATTTAATGAAACGTATTTTATATTAAATTTAATATTTAAAGAAAAACGCTTTTAACCGGATTGAAGTTATGTATTATTATAAATTTACAACTATTTGACATAATTTTAAATTTATCCGACGTTTCGCGTGCTTTACAGCGTGCGTGGTCACTGTGACCACGCACGCTGTAAAGTTGTTTAAAATTATGTCAAATAGTTGTAAATTTATAATAATACATAACTTCAATCCGGTTAAAAGCGTTTTTCTTTAAATGTGTAAAGGTTATGTTAATCAAAGACAATATTAAATTTAATATGTCAATAAATATAATCCATATGGGTTGCCTAGAAAATTTCAGTCCAGAGTATGTTTAATTAATATTTAAAAATATATATTTCTTTAAACATAAAATACGTTTCATTAAATAAGCATCTCGGTGAAGATCGTTGTATATCGGGATCTTAGACCATTTCGTATGCTACCAATACTTTACGGGGAATAAAAAATGTTATTCATATGATATATTTTTTAATTATTTTTTATTCTTATAACAATTTTTCAATAATAATAATAAATAGATTTACTTTTATTTATGTGAAAAGGTATAGTGCATATTTAGTTGTTTTATATATTAAGTGGATATCTATAAAGTTATAAATGTTATTATTCACATTATTTTAATTAAGAAACAAATTAAAAAAAACAAAAGATTTAAATTTGATTTTACGTTTTTAATTTTTGCTATTTATATTTTAATTTTAATTATTTCCTTCTTATCGCCGACCGCCGCAGCGTTTCCCAGGGGCTCACCGTGTATTGCTCGCAGAAATTTTCTTAGAAAAACAATAAATTTTCCGTGAGCAATGCTGGAGTGAGTTTCGGTGTCGGCTGAGCGAGGGCACGCTCACCATAATATATTGAATTTGAAACGAACAAACTTTAACGTTCACACTGCGCTGTGTAAAAAGATTTCCTCTGAATATTTAAAATAATATTTCACAACGCTAATTCAATTACGTACAAAGTAATGTAACAATTAGTATTTATTATGTAAAAGAGGAATTATTAAAATATTTATTATTTACTCAAAACGGAAGTGAAAATAATTGTTAATTAAGATGGAGAAGAAATGGGTCCTTCAAGAAAAGAGCGTACCAATTCCTGAAAGGCCGGCAACGCACTTGCGAGCCTTCTGGCATTGTGAGTGTCCATGGGCGGCGGTATCACTTAACATCAGGTGAGCCTCCTGCCCGTTTGCCTCCTATTACATAAAAAAAAAAAAAATGACTCACGGTGTCCTCTTTCCCTCCTCTTCACCCTTCATCCTTTTGGTCGATATCAACTCCCGGGAAATAAATACAGATAATATAACTTTTTCTGCAGCTGTGATACTTTTTGACATTCTACACATTTCGTCTTCAGTCACCGTGACCACGCACGCTGTAAAGCACGCGAAACGTCAGGAAAAATTTAAAATTATGTAAAATAATTAAAAGTTTATAATAATACATAGCTTCAATCCCTTAAAAAAGTGTTTTCTTTAAATGACAACACTTCTTTTATAATAACGCACCTCAATACGGCTTAATCTCTCGCATTTGAAATAAGGAAAAAAGGAGCTCAAGCTGAATCGTGACAACTCTGCCATATTACAACAAACGCTCGGCTCTTATCGGCTTTCAACCCTATTTATTTGACTACCTGCTTTATTTCTAACCACCTCCGCACCTAAGTCGCACAGTACATTTTTACACTGCGTATTAGAATTTTAAATACCTCTTACACTGTTAGGTTTATTTAATATTTAGATATATATTACTATATCTTTTATACTTAATATTAATTCTAGTAACATGTATGGTAAAAATTACACAAATTTTATATAACAATCAATAATATCAAATCATAAGATTTTTTTATAAAAAGTCTTCGTAGTAAAACCAGCATCACTTTACTTCCCGTTTAAAAATAACCTAAAAATTTCAGACTAGCAATTTTTTGTGTATAACGTAGCAGTATATAAGGAAAGTCTTTATCTTAAATGAGTCTGAGGCAATGACATTAGTGCCTTTAATTTACTCATTATTTATTTTTTTATTCATCCATTTAAGTCATAATCACACATGTAGCTATTTGGGTATGGCTTCTAAATTAATTTTAATTTAATTAATTCCAAACAAAACGATACAGATAATATATTGAAACATAAGCGCCATAATTTCAAGAAAAGTTATCACCTGCCATACTTCCAGAGTAACGCGTACAAACTTTACGTGATCACATTACCATGGAGAGTTACAAACTTATTCAATGATATGATAAGTATGGCGCATTATATTAAAAATACTTTTATTCATCTTTTACGAAAATATAATGTCTTGACTCTGTGCTTTAAAGACTTTGTTTGAAGCATGTCACAGATCACAATGTATATGACTAGATAAGTATGACTTTAAAATTTTCTTTTAATTCGTTACTTAATTTCAAAGTTTACCATGACCAATGAGGCAAGAGAATTATACTTCAAACATTGACAACGCTATTAAAACAAAAATTTGGCGATTAAAATGAGTGGCGGAGAGTTTATTGTCAGTTCATCTCTTCCGTTCTACGCCCTTGATTTGAGAATTGACAGAAAATGTAAAATAAGAAGCATTTAATATGTATTTCTTTTTTGACGTTCATAAGTATAATGTACACTATGTACCTATGTGTTACCTATATGATGAATAAATAATTATGATTTTGTTTTGATTACTCCCGAGATTTCAAAGTAATGATACAATCGTCCCAATTGTGTACATGGCATGTGTTTAGTAATAAGAGCGTCCTTGGATCCGAGACGAAACTTTAATAAAATATTTAGTCACTTGACAGAACACCAATTAGTTTTCATTTAAAGATGTGTTTTTAACTAACTGCTTTATCGCCCTTCAATTTCAGAATTTTTTTTGTTCAATTGTCAGTGTGTCACAAAAATGTACATATGACATGCATCAGCTAATTTAAATAAATATACAAACATTAATTCCTGACGATTGTCTTATGCGGCGCCACCTGCTATGTTCGCATCGGCAAAGCGGCTTCGCACTGATGAGCTAACACCTCTCTATTTACGATACGGCTCTGCATAATGGGGCTCGCATTTGCAAACTTCTAAATTATTTAGCCGCCTTCGCAGAGCAAATAGTCTTAAACATTCGTAAGAATTTTTTGGATCATAGAATCGATGTTGCTAATCGCTTTATAGAATAGCGTAGTACACGAAATTTTTCACTTTTAGTAGCTCGTAATTCCTAGGTTTATTGAATAAACAGCGAATGGCAAACAAGTAAGCCAATTGTCAAACTTTAGCGGTCAAATAGTAAATAAAATACTGGCGCGCAAGATTGAAGACAAAAAAACTGTGTTAGTCATGAAATAGAATAAAATAAAATAAACTTGACATTGCTATTAAACAATGCAATTTCTATGTTAAGACGTATAAACATTGAGGTCATAAAGAACTCTGTAATGTTTATGATGAGTGTTATGAAAAGGAAAAGAAAAATGTTAAATAATTGGAACTTTTTAAGCATACAAATAATGACATGCATTCGCTGATTACTCGTTGTTGAATTTATTAATATTTTGTCTAAGTCAAAACAGAATCTTAAACTGGCGTTTACTAAGTTTAAACAAATGAGAAATTTAGATTTGTTACTTAGCATCAATCTTTTATGTATCTACTTAAAGTTAAAGTCTCGTCATAATTAACATTCATTTAAAATTGAGATTATTCATCGCAAAAAGCGAAGTTGCGTAGGTATTTAACGAAGCACCTGCCTGAGGCGTCTTAGCGTGGCCGAAATTAATGCGACGCAAAGTCTGCAAAAGTCAATTACACTTTATTAAAACCGTCTCCATTTATATCAATTTGACGCAAACTGTTACAAATACTGACAATGTTCTTTCACGGGAGCGAGGTCTCTACGCAAGCGCCGCCTACAATGCTCGTAGACAAAGCTACGTAGCGGGCTACGCCAGTAGGCAGCCGGATTGCCCGACGATCGCAGACGACTTTCGCGCCAAAAGCTCGCGTATCACGCTCTCGCCACGCGGCTGAACTCGCCCGCTCAACCCACAATCACCCAATGAATATTTAATTGAACCGATTCCTTCGCCGGCGAATCAATGAACAACTTCATTGCCGCAAGTCATGATAGTATTCCTGTTGACATTATCGCAATTGTTGGAAAACTTTTCCTATAAAATGCCGGTTGGTTGAATTTACAAACATGAACTATCTAAGAGATTGGTGCACTTTTATACTTTTCATCGTAAGCTATGCAACTGCGGCTGATGGTAAGAGTACAAAATAGTAATATTTTATTAGTAAAGTAGAACACAAATTTTGTATTCTAAACGAAAATACGATTCTATTCGAAGTGAGCATAAAAGTAATAAAAATTAAATAAGTACTGTGTGAATACAACACAAGTGGGATGAAGTTATATCGATTTCAAACTTAATACTTAGTTAAGGCTTTTTTTAAATTTCTTTCATGTTGAAGACAATTTTATTAATCTCTTTTGAGTCGATAATACATTTACTTCAAATTGTTATTTCAGTTGATATATTTGGTTAGTGTAGAATCTGGATAGGTTTGAGAATTAACATTTGAGATAATTATGTTAATTTTTTTTATTGACGATGGCTTACCGTTATTATGTTCATTTAAATGATTATTTTTAAACGAAAACAAAAATATTATAATGGAAATGTTTCAAATGACAAACGTTAACTACGGACTAATGTTATTGTAATTAAATGTTGAAAATCGAATAAACCGAACATTATTTTATCGGGCTTTCGATTAGGTCTGTGGTGTGTTCTTTTTTATTTGATTTGTACAGTTGTTTTATAAAGTATAGACTACCTTATCTATGTGTTATTCTATTCCTATAGACAAACATGTGACTTTCTACATATATTTATTTATAAACACTTCGTTACCATAAACATACAAAGAAAACTAATAGGTTACATTAGTTATTAGGCAACGGGCGGTCTTATCATTTTATCGATATCGGGCCTTATCGATCTTTAATTATGACATAAACATACATATGAATTAAAACATATAGTTTATTACTATAAACCATTTAAAATTGATTGAAGTTTGCGCCACACAAGACCAAAGCCATGGTGGTTACGCGCAGACTGAAGTATGATACCCCACGGCTAAATATGAATAATGTACCGATACAGATGGATAACCACATTCGAATTCTCGGAGTTGATGTGGATGCTAGACTCACATTTAACAGACATGTGGAGAGGGTATGCCGGAAGGCCATCCAGATATATAAGCAGCTGGCCAAAGCCGCGAAGATCGAATGGGGACTAAACCAGCAAGGTATCGCGACCGCGTACACTGCCGTTATTGAACCAATCGTAATGTATGCGGCCGCGGTGTGGGCTCCCGCGACAAATAAAATCTGTGTACGCAGAAAACTTATTCATCTGCAAAGGGGCTTTGCCCAAAAAATTTCAAAAACCTATAGGACGACATCATTACACTCAGCAACCCTACTGGTCGGGATACTTCCACTAGACCTCCGTATTCATGAAGCCGCTGCCTTATACGAGATAAGAAGGGAGGTAAGCACGGAAATACTGGAGGGCGAAGAATTGGAGAGGAGAGTGAAATACGTAGATCTCCCACACCCGGCGAAACAAACAAAACTGGACTACAAGATGCTCACCAATCCGGAAGAAATCGAAGGACACGGCGGCACACAAATCTATACGGACGGCAGCAAAACAAGTATAGGAGTGGGTGCCGCTTGGACGGAATGGAAAGATGGAATGGAAATAAATAGCAAGATGATTAAGATGGCGCCCCACTGCACAGTTTTTCAAGCTGAATTGACGGCACTACGAAACGCGACTAGTCACATAAATAAAAATAAGCGTGACGCTAAAATATACAGTGATTCTAGGTCAGCATTAGATGCTATTGTGAGTGGACGATCTCTCGATCCCCAGGTAGCCGAGATCCGCCGGAGCCTGGAAGAGTGCTGCAAAAGAGGAACTCATATAAGCCTCTTCTGGGTAAAGGTGCACGTTTGTACGCCAGGGAACGAGAGGGCGGACACGTTAGCAAAAGAAGCGGCGGAAAGACTAAGGTCAAAACCTGAATACGCCGCATACCCCCTGTCATATGTAAAACATCAGATAAGGCAAAAGACTCTAGATGTATGGAATGAACGCTACCTGGGGGGTGAAACAGCTGGAACTACAAAATTATTCATCGCAAATGTTAGAACTGCGTACAAATTAATAAAAGAGAAGCGGTTCACACCCCAGATGGCGCAAATTCTCGCAGGGCACGGAGCCTTTGCACATTACCTTCATAGGTTTAAAATTAGGACAAGCCCAACATGTGCCTGCAGCAATGAAGTACAAACAGTAGAACATGTGTTCCTACATTGCCCTATATTGCGCATCGTCCAGGCACGACCTGGAGCAACAAATGCAGATGACTGTAGACCGTAACGGCCTACAGGACATGTTAATAAAGCACAGATCGTGCCTGGAACGGTTCTGCGATAAAATTGTTGAATATATAAAGGCGGCAAACAAAACCCCAAGAACGGGTCTCGCGAGGAATTGCGTCCCGGCTCGCCCATGAATATTGTAAACAAAAATATTACAGATGTAGCCGGAGCGTCTTTCGCGAGACGTGTGATGTGAAAAAGTCCCTGGACATAATGGCAGGGGAGTAGAAAAGTGATTAAAAAAAAAAAAAAAAACCATTTTAAATTTATTAAAACATATATATTATAATGCAATTTGTAATGTATTAAATCAAATTAGTTATTATTAAATTTTCTACATAAATTTTAAAATTCTGCTTAATTATTTAATTTAACGTATTTCTAAGAGCATATGATAGAAACGATTTATTTTCCTGCCAACGGCATTAACATATATATAGCCATGCAAATAAATAATTAATATTTTTCTGACGGCAGGTCTATACTAAAATTATTAAAACAAAACCACTGTTATATATCATTTGTTCTACTGAGATTTCAATAGAAGTCAATATACTCGAAACAGAAAACTCGCGCATAAAAGGCTAGGCATAGTACTTTCACTCACATTTGAGTATATTTATTATATTATAGAAATGATTGTTCGGGTCATATAAAACAAATACCGTTTCAAATAGAGTATATTAAATCCAATATTACTAAAACATCAAATGACTCAGCACTATTTTGACTGACTCATACAACGATAGCTCTATAAATAAATTTAAAACTTACTGGAATGTTTGTATTTTTACTTCCCATCTTTACCGCGACAGTTTATCTGATTTCGTTTAAATTTTTATCATTTATAGGAAGACATATATGGTGAAGCTTGTATTATGGGTACTAGGCAACGGATATACATACATACTATAGATAGATAGACATATAAATACATATTTAAACACCCAAGACCTAAGCACAACACCAAATGCTCATCACATCGATGTTCGTCTCAGCCGGGGATCGAACCCGGAACCCATGGATTCGCAGTCAGGGTACTAACCACTTGACCAATGAGTCATCAAAAATGAAAAGATCCAATCTAAAAAAAACGTTATGAGACAAAAGACATATTATAAATATTGAATAGATTTTGCAGCGCTTTTAACGTTGCCTTAAGTAATATATGCAATGTAAAAAAGGTAGTCTAGGAACACAGTGGGCTTAGCAAAGCCTTATAAATGGAATACACGTATGTCAGTGGCGCTGCATCCTGGGCCTTAGATTTTTTAAATCTGTTTCGTGATCATTTATTTTCTCAATTGACAAGGGATCAGCCTTCTGCCGTGGACCTTTGGGTTTCCTCGCCAAGTTTATCTTCATCTTACAAGTGAGTGTTAAATGCGCACATAGATAGGAAGTCCATTGGTGCATAGCTGGGGTCGAACCTACGAACTCAGGGATGAGAGTTGCAGGCTAAAATTAATAGGCCAACACTGCTTTTAATTTATGTATAAATACACGTATGTAGACCGTGATAATTGTTTTTAAAACAAAACTATTCCGACTTGATCTTCCTCCTCCGAGCGCCTGCTCGCTGAGCGGCGTAATGCTCCCGACCCTGTTGTGGTAGATAATACTGCTTCATATCTAACGGTCCCCATTACCACTACCATTGAGAGACCACAGTAGATTTTCGACCGACTATTAAATATCAAGAACATTTATTAGGTTAATAGTATCCTTCTATTAATGCCGTCAGTATAAATAAGGTTATCATGAAGTTTCCGGAAAATCTGGCCAAATGATTACAACTTGAGTGAAATAGGTCTGAGGGCAGGAAACTTCTTTCCACTTGACCATATTCGAAGAGCCGTTCGAATCGTCGACGAGGACTCCCATTCCAAGAGGAGGATCCCTTCCCGTTGCGTAGAGATGTGGAGTCTAGTAAATGCGGTAGAAGATGCGCTGCATCTTTGAGATGTTGTGTTGTGAGATGGATGTGTTGTGTGAAGGGTTGCGGTATCACTTAACATCAGATGCCTGTCTGTTCTATAAAAAAACAACATTATTTAAAAGTAACAGTGATATTTATATTTTTTTATCTTAAAGATAAAATACCCAAATTAAAAGCATTCTTAGATGGTGATCTAAATTTTTGTTTCTATCTTCACTTAATATTTTATTATAATTGAAATGAAATCTTTACAAAATTTATAACTACCCGTAACTACAGATTCCAAAATAATCTTTTTAAACAATAGAAATTTATGTCTGTAAATAAATAGGTACACTACAACAAACATAGTTCATTGAAAACCGCACTGTTATAATATCATGGGGAGTTAGTCACATGGTAAAAAAGTCTTAAGCACCTGCATGATTTTATAATACACATTAATTTCGTTATATTAATCCTCAAAAACGTATGGACAATCCTATTTTTCTGGCACGTCTGTTTCAACGTGATATCTATAACCCATTATTCAACGGATTAGCTTTTTGCGATGATTCACAGAATATTCAAAAGGGAATAATTGGATTTTGTTCAATGTAACTGTTTGTCTGAATCGACCCTTAGCATTGTTCGCTAACTAGATATTTAAATCGCGGAAAGAGTATTTAGCCATTGTTAGAAAATGTTTTAATTAAATATATAGAATAACTAGAACTGAAAATTATTTTAAAGTAGGTCTTGCTTCATACTTATACTTACTACATGCATTTTACTAGCTTTTATCATTTTTTATACGATCAAACAAGACCATCGCGTATTAACGCATATTTATTACATATTTGGTGTACACATTGAAAGACAAAATCGTGGAAAAACAGCCCCATTTGAAGAAAAAAAAAAGTGCTGTTTGATCAATACAATGCACCACAATGAAAACAATGGCCAAATTCCATGAATTGGGCTTCGAGTTGCTTCCACGTCATTCATATTCACACATCAGGTATTCTCCCTATCGCGATCTCCTTTTTCCTGTTCTTAGACCTCAAGTGAATGCTCGTTGGACAGACATTTCGCACTGATGAAGAGGTAAACGCGAAACTGATGCCTATTTTGAGGCTAAAGGCAAATCGTATTATAAAAATGGTGTCGAAAAATTATATGATCGTTGTACCGAAGTCAGTCATATTGAATAAACAAATCAAATTCTATCAAAATAAAGTTTTTCCTATGTTAGCCTATAAACTTTTCAGCCCACGAAATCCGTATAGTTTACGCGTGCGCTAACTTTTAATTTACTTGGTAAAATAACACGCACATTGTCACGTTTCTGCTCCGTACACTTTTGAACTTTGAATGATGCCACATTGTCGCACTTATTAGAGGGGTAGACTTGTAGAAGTCAAAAGATGAAATAAAACATTAATTCAGGTCCACTGCATCACATGCCTAGTCACATATACACGGAACTATGAACCAATTATAAATCTTTTGGTCACTATAGTCATATATATAAAAACCGTACTTGACTATTCAATTTGCTGTAAACATCGCTTGAGCCCATAAATATTCAGTCCACCAAAAGCTACAAATTAAATTACAATAAATTACGTTTTCGTAAATTCTCTTTTATTTTATTTACAAGTGCTATAAACGATAAAATAAGTGCGGTTTTAAAGGGCATACATTGCGGGGTAGCGAACTGTTCATTACGATCTGACCACACTGCCGAAGTAAATTACTATAAACGCCAACTTGAATCAACTGTACTTTCAGCAAAATTGGTAGTCGAATTTTTCACTTTAGTTTAATTTATGTTTTAAAAGCTCTTTTATTGTGTCTAAGAGTTTCACTACTTGTACTAACTTGTAACTGTTGTAACTTTCAATTATCCATTGTACATTGACCTTGTACAATAGCAATTTTGGAGACTTCTTTCATAATTTTTAATTATTTATTTAATTAAGGAACTATAATCTAAATTATGCGTTTTTTTAGCGTTAAGGTGTCTTGGTCGTGCAATGACCGTGTCTTGCATATATCCACTGGAATGTATCAAACCATTGTGTAACGGTTATTCTGACTGTTATATTTTGAGATATATCACACGCACGCTTAGCTTAGTATGTGCAATTAACATTAAAGTAAATAAGATGTTTGCTGATGGTACATAGCACGAAACTTACCTCGCGTATGATTATTGGTGAGCTTCACTCAGAACTCTAATGCCTTAGAACTTGTGACTAGATTTCCAGTTCGTCAGAAATTGTCACAAAACTAGCCCCGAGCAACTATGAGTTACAACCGCAACAGATAAACTTTCTTCTACTTCCTCTCGACAAATCAACAGCTAGGAACATTCCACAATTCAGCCTTTATGAGGCATGAGATACGAGCCATATCGTTAAAACTACGACTTCAACGAAAAACTATTACAAATTAAAAGTTGGTGTAACAAAAACAATTCTATTACATAATAACCATACCATATTTATATATGTATACAGTACATTATATCAACTACAATTAATTATATTATATTAATTTCAATTGATAATTCTTCAATCTATTAATATACAATGAATAATTTGTTTTAAATGTTTCATTTAAATGTCTAAAGAATATAGTTTTATATTTGAACTTATAGTATATCAAGTTCACGTAGTAACGCTTGGAAAAATATATATATTTTTTTTTAATAAGATTTGGTTATGCACTTCTAGCACTTTACCCATCATATTTCTTTTTTAGTTTTTTTTCCTTAAAAGGGTTGCCTCAAAGAGATCGCGTGTTAGCGATAAGGCCGCCCGTTGCATCCCTTATAATTTTTATGTATTATGTTAATTGTTTTTCTAGAAATGTAGCGAAGTGTAAATAAATAAAAAAAATTAGATCCGGATAGAGTATTTTGTGTTTTTGGAAGCGGTATTTACATCCAGGGAAACAAGGTACATCAAAGAGATTCAATAGGTGTAATTCACCCTTTAAAAATGTTTCACAGGAAAAAACTAACTATAAATAACATTTCAAAATAAAAATGAATCAAAAGTTCATTCGATCAGAGCAGCTACGTTAGTATAGCCACAGTTTAAAATATTTCCACCAACGCTCCGTAGTGGGAAATAACATTTGCTCGACAAATATAGACTATCTAATTAGGTATGGAACGAGTAGCTTCATATTATAGTGGCGCTCGGGAAAGGTCATAATATTATTTCAAACTTACGCCATAGTGTGAATTACGCAACATGAATACATAAAACGGTGTTTTGTACTGAAATAGGATGTCTTTAATGCAGTATGGCCGTTTTAAAACACAATTAAAATTCGTTAGAGGAAGTTAAGCAAACTGTTAACCGAAATGGACGGTTTAACTAAAGAGTTTAATAGTTTTAAACTATTTATTTCGTAATCCTAGAGCTAACATAAATTATATATTATAATAAAAAACAGTTATACTGAAAATATAGCCAGAGATGGAATACATTTAACTACAAAAAGGTTCAAAAATTTACCAAATCAAACAAATAAAAAATTATTAAATACATTCAACTATTACCTTAATTTGGCTGTGTTGTGTGATGGTGTAAAAGTGAGGGTAAGTACGTGACGGTGTGTATGTGGGGTATGCTCATGATGCAGGTGGTTTTGCGCTATGGATATTCTTAATATTAACCATATTCCGCGATAAACAAGTCAAGGCTTAAATATTGGTTGTTGTATGTCAGGGCTGCGTGATACAAAACTGAGTTTTTTGCATAGTTAGTGTTAATGTGAGGAACAAGAAACAAAGCACGATTACGAGTCTGGTAGGCAGGGACAAGGAAGGGCAATTTTTCTAGAAGGGAGCTGCAATTAATTTTATTTGAGATGATTTAATGTAGTAGTATTTCGTTATAATACTAATAAATAATTATTTCATGAATACTATGCGAGAAATTAGTAGTGGTCACGTTATTTACAAAGTATGACGACATTTACTAACGTGCTCGGAACGCCTTTTCAAAACTAAAAAAAGTACTTTGTGACAAGCGCCTAAATTTACAGCTTAGAACTCGCATTGCGCGATGTTACGTCTTCTCTGTGCTGCTCTACGGCGTAGAATCTTGGACGCTGACAGAGACTATGTCCAAAAAACTGGAAGCGTTTGAGATGTGGGTTTATCGACGTATGCTTAAAATATCTTGGACAGACCGCATACGAAATACAACCGTGCTGGACAGAATGCAGAAGAACAAAGAAGTGCTTATGACGGTTAAGAAAAGGAAACTTGAGTATTTCGGACACGTTTTACGCAACTCCAAAAAATATGAGCTCCTTCATCTAATCATACAAGGCAAAGTGGCAGGTAGAAGGAGACCTGGCCGCAGACGTACGTCCTGGTTGAAAAACTTGAGACAATGGTTTGGTCAAAGCACCAAGTCATTGTTTAGAAGCGCGGCATCCAAAATTAAAATAGCCATGATGATCGCCAACCTTCGCAAGGAGATGGCACTATAAGAAGAAGACGACATTTAGTTTTTACTTAATAAGATTTTTATGATTTCAACAAAAACAAATGTGTTAGTATGTTCTGTTGAGTGGAGGAGACGGAGGATTTTTTTTTATTCACATAAAATCTGATACTTACAGAATTGGACAACGTGTGAGGCTTTGTCAGTTGAGACATTCTTGCTAAGGGAAAATCGCATTAAAGTAGGTCAGGCGCCCGAGGCCACGAGGGTACATGATCGCGTGCGTCTTAAAACTAAACCGAATACGTCTGTTCTAAGTTTAAACTCACCTAAGGGATTTAACTTTATAAAAACGGCACTTTCCAAAATGAAATTTCGTATGTTAAATGTACAATAAACATAATTATGAAATGATATCCGTCGGTTACAGAATTGCTTTCGGATGATTAACTTTATTCATTGCCGATCGAAAAGAATATTATTTACATACAATATTCAGCACTGCACTCTCTATATAATAAATAAAGTATACGAAGGAAAAAGTTCAACCATAAAAGCACAGCAGTTGGGGCTTACAGTGAACTCACAGTTTAAATATAGTGTAGTAAATGGAGAAAATATGTAACTTTTTGTTATAAAAATTTCCGATAGATATATTAATATAAAGCTGCAGTATCACGTAAGGAACCTTTCCTCATCTCCCACTAGCTTCAACTGGCGAACCAGAGTAATGCCAAATCAGGAACCGTCTGTCTGATTGAAAGTGGAGTCGCAAAAGTGTGCTCGGAGCTGAAGGCGTAATAACGAGCCGGCTGGTTATAGTGTAGTGACAGGCAGGCTGCGGGTACTACACATTAATTCTCGGAATAGCGTCTAGAAGTAGTGATATGTGCGCACATAAACTTGCTAAAAGGCAGGGAACTTAGTTCTGATTCGTGATGTGCTAAACGGTACATTCATTCATTTACAATAAAAGACCAAAGACCAAAGACCAGCATGATACATTGGCACTCAATAAAAACTAAACTAGGTGTTTCTTTTTTATTCGTTTATCCGTTCAATATTAGGGTTGCCTGAAAGAAATCGCTTGTTAGCGACAAGGCCGCCCGTTGCCTAATAACTTATGTAACCTGCTTATTTTTGGTGTTTATATGTATGATTTTGTATATTATGGTAACGAAGTGTAAATAAATAACTAAATACATGATTAAATGTGACAAGCACTTATAGGCAAACATAACTAAGACGAAGTGATAAAAAAATTAAACCCAAAAAACTCGAGGAACATTTCATAGTGTGAATGATCTATGAGATATTAAGGGGCGGTCTGAGAGAAATCTATTCACAAATACAGTAATTATTTAATTGTTTCGTACTCCTACAGCAAACATAAATTAAATATAACAAAAACCAATTATACTAAAGATATAGCCAAACATGGAACACACACATTTACGAAACTTAGAAAGGAAAAAATCAATATCGTTAATAACTATATTTAACTACGTAATATCTAATTCGGGTGTGTCGTGTGATAGTGTGTGAAGTTGTATAGTATGCACAGTATAGGGGGTGCTCACGATGCAGGTTATTAAGTTCTCTGTATATTCTTAATACTTAAGCATATTCTGCGATAGCTTAGACAAGTCGAGGCTTTAATAGTGGCCGTGGGCGTCCGGGCTGCGCAAACAAAGCACGACTATGAGCCAGGCAGGTTTTTGTTTATTAACAAAAACGAAACACAATAAAATGTAAATCATAGAAACATAAAGTAAATATTGATCTTTTGATTTATCAGTCATGTTACAGCCACGTGTTCACGCCTTTAATGAAACCAATTTTCCGCGAGTGGTTCACGTCGCTTTTCTTTTGAATTTTTACGCGTATTTTCCCTCTCATCCATCTTTCCACGTTTTCCCGTACAGATTACTGATGATTTCAAGTTCCTACTATTGATTTATTTGAAATATTCTAAAAGGTATTTTTCGGCGACATTTTGTCTGGGATCGGAATGTTCAACATTCTACATTTTCTTCTTTTTACGTCTTCTTATCTTTTTATCATTACTCTTAAATATAAAAGCTACTTTGTAAGGTATTTCTTTACTGAAAAGGGTTCCCAAATCTTATACATTATAATAAATTGTTGTCAAATGAATAAACACATTTTTATTATTTATTATAAAAATCTTTTAAAAACTAACTAACTAATACTAGAATTTAATCCAAAGACTTAATAATTTACTATCTATTCCTTCATAAGCCGATGCTGACAGGTAAAAAGGTTGAAAAAGACATTTAAATTCAGCTAGTATTTTAATGGTAATGATGGAAGACATGAATAAACAGAGCCCGGTACGACTTGACTCGGAAAAATATCGTATGTGCAATGTTTGGTCATATTTCTCGAAGTCTACACCGGTAGCGTTTCACGCGACGTTTGTCGGTTTTTCGATGTGCGGTTTCCGCGCTATTTTAACGGTTGAACTGGAATGCACCGAGTCACGAACTGAATGAAATGGTACGTAATATCGCTTATTTAGTCTTTCTAGTATGATATATTAGCTTGTGAATGCGATTTAAATGTGATCAAAGACTAATAACTAATCAATTACTTTGTGATGCATATCAGACGCTTTACTGAAATTACAGCAATATAAACAAATAATAAAGCCTTTTTAAATATTGTCAGTGTTTACATATAGCTAAATGTTATTATTAATGTGTTGACTTGAATAAACCTGTGGTGACTTATTTCATTGCTCTTAACCCCTCTTGTTGGAAAGCCTCCTCCAACCCTTTCCAGATGTCTCTATCTTTGCCAATAGTCTCAAGTATTTTCCTGCTATTTCAAGTCAGCCCACCATCTATTTCCATCATTTCCATTTTCTATTACATGACCATCCCATTGGCATTTTAGTTAGAAAGCTTGTGATTGATCGCTTTAGTTTATTTGTCTAATATATTTGCTTTTGTCTTTGTCTCTTTTTGTTGTATATTATTTATATACTTATCAAACTGTATACTTAATACAGCAAAATATCAATGAATAAATTAACATATTGATTTTTTTTATTTTACAATGAAATTAACAATTCTAAAAGACATTACTTTCACGCGAAAATGAGAGAGGTTGTATATTTGTCGACCAACTAATGGTAATGCCATAACCAATACTCCGAGTATTTTACCTGTAAGTTTCATAGTTTTCAAATCTTTGAATCAATCAAAAATTCTCGCGTTTATGCTGTTCTGGACTCTCACCGCTCACAGACTTACTCTCTCAAATTGGGACTCTCAACTATCTTATTTTTCCCGTTGTTTATTCTTCTTTATATTCTCCGTTCTAAAAACGAATCGCCTGCGGGGTCAATTAGTAAATGGGTGTAATTTGCATTCAACAGCTAATTGCTTTATCGAGATTCTCTTTTACGCCGATTGCTCTTTTAATGAAAGGAATCTCTGTTACTTTATATACATTGTGAGTTCATTGTATTTTCGAATAAAAAAACCTTTGTTTCTTGAGACACCACTTCGTCGTAAATGGTACGTATAAAACCCAGAGGATTCAAATCATAAAATCATCAAAATCATTCATAAAATTTCTAGCTTAAGTAGGTTCTATGAAACTACTTGATATACTTAAATGAAGACAAAATGCTTAAATTAAGATGGGCAGGGCACGTAGCCCATTATACAGATGGTTACTGTAACCGAATGGACTGGTCCAAAAAGAACAAGGGCAGACCAATACAGCGATGGGCCGACGGGTTTGAAAGGGTAGCTGGAAAAAATGGATGGCGATGGCATGGAGGACAGGAGCCGCATCTTAGAGCAGTTAAAAATGTATTTATACGTATATTGTATATTACTAATATGTGGATGAATAAAGGCTTTTTATTATTATACTTTAAAGTTATCACTTTAAGTAGGCGCCAAATAGATAGTACCAAAATATATGATTTATGAAAAATCAAAGTTAGCGTGTGAAGTAGGGTGCTCTGTTATTTATGTATCTGATTGGTGTCACCTCGCCGCAAGGTGGCGCGCGGCACGAGTCACGGCTCGCACCGCGAATGTCGCAATCTCTGATTTATAACAGCAATATAACGCCAACCTGTCATGCAGATATTCTTATAACCGTTTCGTCTTGATATTGGAGGCTCTAATTCTATTTCATATAAAATTTTAGTGCGCTGCATTTCACTATAGAAATTGCATATTGTTCTATTTTAAATTAAGAATCCTTGAATATACCAGAACATGTGAAACTTAGCACAAAAACTTAGAAACCAAGGCTGGCCAAGTACTTTTTGACATTCAACATCTTTTGTCTTCAGTCACCGTGACCACGCACGCTGTAAAGCACGCGAAACGTCGGATAAATTTAAAATTATGTCAAATAATTGTAAATTTATAATAATACATAACTTTAATCCGGTAAAAGCGTTTTTCTTTATTATGAAGTTGGTTAAAAACAATTTTTTTTTAAATATTCCCAATAGCCTCATTATAATCTAGCTGCAGCGCATTGTCGTTGAAAGAATTGGAACCAAAGAGCTTTATAACTTGTATTCAAACTTTAATAACTACTTATAGATATAAAAGAACCCATTTTCTTCGTTAAAAGTGTATTTAACTATCGGACTTTTCAATAAGCTGCATTTTCATTTGCATTTCTACTAAGCAATATGTTTATTTATTTTAAAGTGGTAAATTTCTTAGGAAATATAAAATCTTAATAATTTCATCAATTTAGGTGGATTTTAATAAAGAAACTGGCTGACGGGCAGTTAACTCCACAATAGTCACTTCGAAACTGCGAAATCTCTTCCTTCACATTGAAGTTCAAAAGTGTATGGGCCAGACATATTTTTGCGTATGTTTTCAGCAATTATGTTTCTGTATAATCGATGTTTGATCGGCCTTTATATATCGTACTATTAGGGTCTTAAGCATTTCACTATTCGTGATTTTCTTCACCATTTGAGCAAAGATACTGCGCATCTAAATGGACAGTCGAATATTGTCCTCCCGTTCAGTGCATATCGTATTTAATTGAAAGCATTGCAAACGCTTAACCAAGTCCAGTCCATAACTTCGCCATCATAGACAAACCTAGAAATTATTAGAGTACTTACTAGTAGAGCATAAAAAATAGTGTTCAGTAAGCACGCGCAAAAGTTATGTAATGATAGAATTCAGGAAATTACTTTTTAAAAAGCGTTAAAAACCATCTTTCTAATCACAGCAGGGCATTACATCTGCATTTAAAAAATCTGTATAAAACCAAATAAACGTTGAAGTTTGCAAAGTATTCCATAATGACACTTCCCGTACATTACAATTACACATAGATTGCGTAATTGCTCGATACATGGATCCACATAACTGGTCGGTATCGAGAGCGTTCAAGTGAATCTTGTTGCAGTTTGCATAAAATCGATATTTGTAAATGTACCACAGCCATATGAGACTCGATCGCATCAATTCGATTTTGCATCAAATTTCACGATGTGAATGATTACGTGTGAAGCGGTTTAAAAGATATTATGTTATTAGCCTATAATACAGTTGATTTGACGGCAATTTGACGTAGAATACATATGACAATATACAAATGTATTAAAAAATGGAACACAAAATATGCCACGTTTATAACGAAATATTTATGCTTGGCCAGTTAATTTGCAATAAAAGAGGTAATTCGTGTATTCGGGGCAGGAGTCGGGCAGAATCTAATTTGCTCGGACGTGCACTTTTGTCAGTGCACTCCAATTAGGTAAATACGAGGGTCACTTGTGACTGACCCATGCAGTAAACACTTATTGACCTGATGACACTTGGAGTTAAGTAATTGCATTTTCCCGAGAATTCAGAAGCATCTATGAACCTCAGAATTGTTTATCCACTTAATAATGTTGAAAAATTATGAAAAATATACTAAACATTGATGAAGAAGAATGCTATATAACTAACGACACTGTATGGTTAATAAAAGTGAATGATAAAAAATCTTCGTGTTTGTTTGGGGTTTGAATCTCAACAATTTATTCGTTCCCTCGTGCGTCCATTTCAGTCTGTTAACGCACATTGCTGGACATTGACCTATCCCCTAAACTTCCAGTACGACCGAACAAAGATGTTGGATACAGAGTCCCCGCGTTCTGCGTTCTTTCCTCCACCTGCACCAAGTCATCTGTCCATCTAGCGGGATGTCGTCCAATGCTTTGCCGATTGGTCTTCGACCTCCATTCTGACTTTTTGCCCCATCGACCATACGTTCTTCTGGCCACATGGCTATACAGTTTTATACATGCGTTTAATTATTAAAATATTATATTTAAATATTACATCACTAGCTCTTACCCGCGACTTCGTCTGCGTAGAACTACTACTTCGTGTAAATTTGTTTGGACTGAATAGGCTCTGAAACTATAATGAAACGATTCTAATGAAGCCGGCACATTGAATTATTGAGATTAACATAGGTAGACTTTTCCTGACCCTGATCCCTGACTTAACTTAGTTTAATACGTTTTTGTATACGACATTTTTTGTTTTTCCTTCTTTGGTCAAAACATGTAGGTTTTGTGGACTCGATACTCGTGAGCACGCCACATACAGTTGCCCATGGGAGAAACAGTTTTTTTCTAAATGAACACCAGCTACTTTGAGTGTCTGTCCTTGAGCTTTGTTTATCGTCATAGCGAATGCTGCTTTCAGGGGAAATTGTACTCTTTTGAATTGGAATGGCAAATCGGTAGGGATTATTCTAGTTCTTGCAAACTCATCTCTTATGCAAAGTTCAAAAAAAGCTGTAAGGGTGGTTTTTGGTCGAGTAGATAGTCGCTCGTGGAAATTATCTTCTGTAAAATAAACTCGTTCACCGTTCTCTAAGTGTACACTTAGATGTGTAACGGTGGGGTGCCTTTCGTGCAACGGGAACCCTGATAACCGCCACACGGCTTCGTTGCTGCTAACATAACGACCAGATTGATATGTATGTACTTCATTTACGCGATTTGCAAGCTCTGTGCTCCTAAAATTGAAAATAGCTTGGTCACTGCCTTTGTTAATATATTTGCAGATATATTTGATAGCGCGCACTGAACTGCAAGCCTCAACATTTATATGGGCGTTAAATATTTTTAATAGAATAGCGGAATAAGGGACCACCCAACTATTATCAATAGTGACGTAACTCCCATTTCGTAGTTTCACAGATGCCGTTCGACCTCCGTCTGCTGGTGCTCTTCTACGATAGAGTGGGTATCCGTTTTCACTGTGGACAGTGTCTTTGTGTAATTTGCGAGGAAATTTCTTTGTGCATTTTCCATCTTTCATGCAAGGGCACTGAGGATTTTCAGGTCCACATGGACCATGAATCATGTTTTTAACTAAAATATCATGAAGTGTCTTGTCAGTGCTTGGATCGGGTATTTCTGCGCTGATAATATTATCAATTTGATCGGGTCTCAACTTGTCTTTTAACCACAATAATACGTGGACATGTGGTAGGCCACGCTTCTGCCACTCTATGGAATACATAAAGCAGATCACTTCTCCAAATATTCTGCCTTTGGAAATAACAGACATAAGTTTTTTAACTTTCAACCTAAAAACTCTTGCGACTACATCATGCCTATCAATCGCGCTTTGACCCGGCATTAATTCATTTACTATTTCCGGCCATGCTGGGTTGCAAGTAAACGTAACGAATAAGTCAGGGCGACCATATGTACGTACATAAGCAAACGCATCCTGAGTATATTCGTGTAAGTACCTCGGACTATTTACAAATGAAGACGGTAAAATTATCATTCTACCAATATCATTTGGATTTAGATTAGCGTCATTCGCTACTGCGTCTTGAAGGTGGATATAATTTTCTGCTCTTAATTTAGTTTGATTTAATGTTATGTATCGTAATCGTTCACTTTCTACCTTAACCTACATATCAACATAAAACTGATTGGCCAGTTGCCTGCATCGTGATATAATATTAAAATCATTTTCTCTAATCATGATATGAAAGGCATAAAAGTCCATACATGATACCTTTTTGTTAGGCAAGGGCAGGCCAGTTACAGGATCGACTTGTGGAATTTGAAAGTGATACCCTTCTTGCCCTTTGCTAAATATTAGCGGATATTGTAACGCATCGTAAAATTTATGTGTATCCGGCACCCTAGTTAGTGTGTTATCACGGGCATGTAAAACTATATCACGGGAAGAAAACTGTTCACCACAAACCATGGCTGCGACTTCATTTATTAAAGGTGCATTATATCGTCTTTCGTGTTCCCCACTTGGTGTACGATCTGGGTGAATCACCAACTTATAATCATCTCCCGGCATTCTTTCTAAGGCTGTTGTGAAAGTGTTTATTAGGCGGTTATGTTCATGCAACATTCTCTGAATCTTTAAGACAATATCCTTTTCTACTAATTGAATGTTTTGACACCTGCGGTCAACCTCGTCGTTTTCATTTCCCATAAAATAAATCTGTAAAAATTTTGGTTGCTCATTATTTGTAGGAAGCAAAGAACCAATCCTATGATAGATTTGACCTTGGATTGTAAAAGTAGATGAAAACCCAGGCATAACCACCTCATTTTCTACACCAAATGACGTCATTTGAAAGCATGAATTATATTTCCTTATTTTGATTAAAAAACGCCGCGATTCGTTGTTATAACCTAAAAGTAAAGACTTCAATGGTTCCTCTGGTTCTCCAAGTATTGGAATTGAAACCTTGCCACCAGAACAACACATACCCGGAGTTTCTTCTTTCCACTTGAGTGCTTCACAATGTATACATTTTTTATCCATTCCACCTATGAGAAGTAATCGATGGTTATTATACTCAATCGATGGGTCATAATCAAAAGCAGCATTGTGGAATGCTCCCCATGTATACATTGTAAACGCATTTCTCCTTTCTGACTGCCGTTCAGCATTTAACACACGTCGTCTTTGGAATTCTTCTGGCATCTCTGCAGCTATCAATGATGCGTGTCGCTCAGCATCTAAAATCTGCCGGGCCTGAGTCTGTTCATAGGTCTCGGCAGCTCTTTGCGTTGCGTGTCGCTCAGCATCTAAAATCTGCCGGGCCTGAGTCTGTTCATAGGTTTCGGCAGCTCTTTGCGTTGCGTGTCGCTCAGCATCTAAAATCTGCCGGGCCTGAGTCTGTTCATAGGTTTCGGCAGCTCTTTGCGTTGCGTGTCGCTCAGCATCTATAATCTGCCGGGCCTGAGTCTGTTCATAGGTTTCGGCAGCTCTTTGCGTTGCGTGTCGCTCAGCATCTAAAATCTGCCGGGCCTGAGTCTGTTCATAGGTCTCGGCAGCTCTTTGCGTTGCGTGTCGCTCAGCATCTAAAATCTGCCGGGCCTGAGTTTGTTCATAGGTCTCGGCAGCTCTTTGCGTTGCGTGTCGCTCAGCATCTAAAATCTGCCGGGCCTGAGTTTGTTCATAGGTCTCGGCAGCTCTTTGCGTTGCGTGTCGCTCAGCATCTAAAATCTGCCGGGCCTGAGTCTGCTCCTCAGATTCTTGGGATCTAGCTACTTGCGCAGTTCGAGCTCTTTTAGAGCTACGCGCTAAATTAGATTTACGCTTGCGAGGCATATTACTTAACCAGTTACCTACCTAAAGTAATAAAAACAGGTAAGTACTTATGCAAAAAAAAATTCTTTAGCTGACAAATAATTTAGTTAAAGGTACTGAGTACGAAACTATACTTAAGGTAGGTACTTATACACATGAAATAAAACAAAAACAAAACTAAAACTAAATGTTAAAAAAAATATACTATCTACATGGAATAAAAACAAAATGAATCGATAAAATTATATGCGAAACTACTGGAACTATTTTATTCACAAAACAACATTACTTACCTATTAATACTCAATAAAAACTATGCTGACCTTCTTAGGTACCGTAACTACTTACTAAATGTGAAAAAACTTAAAAAAACCTGCCTACTAATCTACTACAATTTTATACCTATCCTAAAAAATGAATTAAAGTATTTATTTTACCTATTAACTATAATTTTACCTACTACTAACTTATGCTAAACTAATAATAACAACCAAAACAACTAAGTAAATAACACAAAATGCTTATCCAAGAAACCCTAAACACCAATGAAAACGTAAAGAAAGCGAATACGTTGCAGCTCAAAATAGTAGATATCGCATGCGTCCGCCAACGACGTCTGCCCTCACGTGTCTGCCCGTTCGGGTAAGCATACTTTGTGATCTACACTCCTCCCACCGAGCCATCCGCGTCCCCCGCACGTCTTTGCCGCCGCGCCGCGCAGCGCGCCCGCGCCCGCCAGCCCCGCCACACCACACCATGCATCGTCACACTCACACATTCATAGTGTATAGGCCGATGGGCCTGATGGACATGTCAGGCAGAAAGTATTCTAAAAGCTGGCTAGGAGTATTTGAATTATGCGATACATAACTGCACCCCGCGTTTTCACCCGTATAATTCCGGGATCGGGATCGGGATCTGGATAAAAAGTATCCTATGTCCTTTCCCAAGGTTCCATCTATCTCTATACCAAAATTCATCAAAATCGGTTCAGCGGTTTAGGCGTGAAAAGGTAACAGACAGACAGAGTTACTTTCGCATTTATAATATTAGTAGGGATTAAAACTGGGCCCCAATCAACTAGTATAATAATAATAATAATAAGCCTCATATCATGAACTGTTTCTTTGACTATGTGGTTGACTGTTATCTTTAAGTTATAAAATATTTCTGAGTTCAGTGTGCCTCTCGTCAATCAACTATAGTCGAATTTTTAATTAGACGAAGTCAACTGACGTTTACGGTGTTGTCAGTTTTTGATGAAATAAAAATAGTGTTGTGACAAAGTAAAAACCCGTGAATTATTGATCGGTGGTGGCACTAGTCGCCGCGCCGCGCTTTGTAATAAGACGTCAAAAAACTGATTGTAGTTACATAGTACTAGTACCTAACTTATATCAGAGCACTTTCATACAATTTTGAAATAGAAATAATATTCTTTTATTGTTTGAAATGATTGACTATTCACACTCATTGTTCATTAATCTGATTGAACAAGAACTGAACGCATCACTATTACTTTAAATATTTTTTTTAACATTAAATATTTTGCAACATTATTTTACAAAGTGACATTAGCTACTGTCAGTTGGCTTCGTCTAATTAAAAATATGACTATAGTAACAAGCGTATAAAATTTACAAAAACACAACAAGCCACGAAACGGGTATTTATTTAAAAAGTAACATTTTAAATTAAATTTTAATTAAAATTGGGCTGACAACGCGTATTATGCCTAGGAACCTTATATAAAAAGTGATATTCGCAACATAAATATACACTCTTTTAATTGATTTGATTGATGAAATCTTATTTATTTTAATATAATCAGTAAAAGCAATGTATATTCCTTAATAAGTTATAACCCTAGGAGTAAAAAAGTTAGTTCAAAATAAATTCTCAATTATGAAAGGTCTTAGCATTTGTCTAAATAGAACACATTAGTTACGTCCGGCGAAAAATATACTTTTTACGTAATGTAACAAATGTTTATTGCTTACATCACCTAAACCTATGACCACTATGTTGCTTCATTTATGTTTTAAATTTCCCTGGATTGTAATAGCGCATTATTTTGATAGACAAGGTCGTGGTATCTGCTTTATCTAATTACAAAAAACTTAATGTCTTCTTTATTCTAATATAAAAAAGACATAAATCGTAATTCTAATATAACGATTATAGTTTTTTGTTTTTAAATGTAGCCTTTTAATTCAGATACTTTAACATTTAAACACTGTCTGTGTGCACTTTTTTGCCAAAGACACCCCCCACTCTGCCTTGTGCCACCTGCTATTTATTTAATTTGGTTTATCCACCTTCTAAGTTGTCTTCCTCTTTATCGTTTGCTATACCTTGGGCACCAGTTTAGTACTTTTCTGCTCCACTTTTCTGTCCCTCGTAGCATGTGCTCCGCCTATTTTCACTTTTTTTTATTTATTTCAATTGTTACCTTAGTGTTTTCCTTAAAGCTGTTTTCTTTATTATGTCTATTATTTTCTTCCGTATCATACATCGTTTCATCGATATTTGACATTTGTATGCTGCGCTTTAGTGGCCGTCTATTTATTAAACCCTTGAGATACAATTTCTTTATAAGGGTGCGTACAGACTATGTAACATATTATATAACTTGTGTTTTATAACACGACCACATTATGTAACCTTGTTATTCAACATTATAACATTAAACAATACTGTACACATTAGAATAACAATGTTATATAACCATTTTAAATAACAAAAGAAAAACAAAAAAACGTAGATGCTGGGTTAACATGTTATTATAACATGTTTTATAACATTCAGTGTCCACATTATCTGAAACATGTTGTATAGCAATAACATGTTATGTTATATAGTCTGTACGCACCGTAAGTAACGCGTAATATGAAAAAATATGTAAATATTACTAAATAAGATATATCTCAGCTTGAAGATTATTTATTATTACTTAAATTGCACGTATAAAAATATTGTTATTATTTAATTCTCTTATAAGAACGTCCGATATCTTTATTTAATTCTTCTAGAGATATAAATTGAATGACTTAATGGAGCTCACTATAAGCTTATTAAAATGCTTGTTTATTTTCTGACAGCACAGACGGGGTAATTGCATTCTCGTTAAACATTCTACTTCCGGTGATGGTTGCTTAAAGTTGTGTGCATTTTAAGAGGTTTGAAATAAACTTATTAAAGAAGTGTTTATATAACTGCGTTGTATAATATATATAACATATATGTTAATTAAGATTTCACTAACATTTTGCAGTAAGGCCCAGAATAAATAATAAACAATTATGTTTATTTTATGACCAGCGACTGCATTACACTATCGGATGTCAAAACAGAATCCAAAATTCCATATGCACATTTCATAGTTTCATAACAGAGCGCCTTTTAAGGCAACCCCGTACCTCTTTGAGGAACCAGCTGCCAGTCTAAGTATTTTTGAACAGATGTGACTAAGGGGCCTTCAAGAAAGTGACCCTGTTGGTTTTCCTTCTGTCCAATAAAACAAAAAGAAATACTATAACTTAAATAGGTAATTAGTTACTAGAAACTACCCAAAGGTCATTTATGCATGTTATATCATATGACCGCTCCTTATCGGGTATTACTAGATCATGTACGTTGAACGAAATATTTTATGAACAAAATGTAATATTTTAGCTCAAAGAAGCAAAGAACATCTGTCTTGCGAGTGAGGTTGTATTAGAAACAACATTTTCCAATTGTTTGTACGTGCACTTAAGCTCTTCTTTCATTAGACGAACGTCGCTTACAAGAACCTCTACTCTGTACCAAGATTGATGGGATGGATTTGTTCTATTCGCGCTCCCTCATCAATCATTCGGATATTTTTCCATGTCTCAGGTTGTTTAGCCTAAATAGATTGTAGCCTTTGAAGCATCACTCATATCGACATGTATATAACATTAACTTATTCAT
Source organism: Pieris melete (assembly GCA_963693345.1). Classification (NCBI taxonomy): domain Eukaryota; kingdom Metazoa; phylum Arthropoda; class Insecta; order Lepidoptera; family Pieridae; genus Pieris; species Pieris melete. The sequence goes on along the minus strand of CAVNZK010000032.1, from coordinate 4,238,439 downwards.
CCCACATCACCTAAAAAGCTCCGTTAGTTAGCGTCCGTATTTTAACTTAGTTAAGTACAGCTATCAAGTCTAGATTACACATCTAAATGACCTATATTGTGTGACTATACAAGGAAGTTTTGACCTGTTGTCTTTCACACTGACCTGACATGTTGAATACATAATTATACAAGCTTCAGCACTTCCAGTTGACCGCCTTTTAGTGGTATTGACGATAATATGGAGACTGAAGTAACGGATTATGTATAATTTCCGCCCAAATATGATATACGATATTATTTTAAGTTGAATAATTAATTTCTTGTCAACTAATTAGATATCAATTAAGAACTGCCGTGAATTTTGTTAATTAGAATTGGTAAGTATAACGGGTGTTTTATCATAGTCAAAGTCAAATCATTTATTTCAATTAGACCACCTAAAATGGCACTTTTGAACGTCAAAAAAAATACAAAGAAGATTCTAGTTGCCCCTTCCAAAAGGTAGTTTCGTGTGGAGAAGAATGGGCAAGAAACTCCACACTTACTCTTTTAAAATAGGTTAACAATATTTTGTAACATTTGTTAAATAATTATATGTGAAGACAATATCTATTGTATGATCCATAGACATAAAACAAAACATCAGTTTGTAAACTTGATTAAACAAACGCAGAAATGTGACAACTCGTGTTTTTAGAGCATATGCATACATAAATTATAATGTTATGCTTTGTATATAGAACATTATACTTACAGTATTTTATAGACATAGATAAACAATTTTATGCCAAATCACTTCTAAATATGTATTTCCTATGCACAAAGGGAAGGAACGAAACTGTTGTTTTCATTCGAATGCAATCGATACAATGGAATATATTATTAGGTGTTTGTTTCAGAGTCGCTGTTCCCGCGTTTTGTGGAGCCGGTCCCAAATGTCACTGTTACAGTGGGGAGGGACGCGTTGCTCGCCTGCGTCGTTGAGGACCTGAGGGGATATAAGGTATATAAGCGGCTTGGTAGCTATAAGATAGGTGATAACGACTGTGAGGAAACTAGTAGTTAGTACACACGAACACTGGGAAGCAGAGTTTTCCCCTAAACCAACGTTTGGCGCTACTTGTGATACATGCCATGTGAAGCTAATTACACTGGCATTTATAACTTCTCGTCTCGTCAAACGGTTCTACCACACTCGTGCACAGGCAACTGAATGTAGCAGCGGACGATGTTGCCATTGTAAAAAAAAGGTTATAATTTATGGGAACTTCCCACAGAGTCAATACATATAACCAAAAAAATTATTGTCGTTTAGTTACATTAAATTTATATTTAAAACAATTCATAGATCTTAGTAACACCTACCTCATTCATTCATTCTAACACTCTCAAAGTAATATTTAAGTAAAAAGTGTTGTAACCTATACATTAACAGTATTCATTTTTTATTCAGTAGATAGTCTTTGATCATAGGAACGGTTTTTCGTTAATATCACTCTCATAACATCCTTGTATGAAATATTATTTCATCACCACCATCCATGCCATCCCATCGGGCCTGGTCAAGCAAGGACCTCCAGCCGGTCTTTTTCTGTGAAATATTGTATAAATTTCTTTTTGCTTTCTATTGAAAATTCTAATCTATAACTCTCTTTCTCCACACTAAAACAAACCCTGTCTCAAATGTGCAAGAAATGATGCGCAAAAATAAATAACTTGGAGAAAGCTGCTTGCGAAACAAACCTATTCCAATAACTTATTTAATATCATTTTATTAAGAACGTCTTTAGAATATTAATTCTTAGGAAAGGAATTTTAATATAATGTACATTCATTATTCTTTTATTTTTTACACACTGGCTTTCGTATGTAAAATCGATATTTATAAAATGTTCCACAAATAGACCCATCGAGTCAATACGAGGTTATTAAGATATATCAGAAATTCAATTTCCGTACATTCGACTCTTTGATACAACCCTCTGATAATTATCAATTCAAAGAACAAATTAACGAAAACAATTCCAAGTAAAAAATAATTTGGTTGGCCATTTTTATTTTCTTAAATATCGAAAGGATGGGTTAAATTTTGTAGTAAAACAATTACTTTTGATAACAAAACATTGTGACGTCCTTAAAATAGATGGAGTATTTTATCTATAAATGTTATATATGTAGTAGTGTATTTGCAAAAACAATATTATGCGCCCATGAAGCAGTAGATATAGTAGATGTGTATAGGTCATAGAAGTTTAGGCCATGCCGTCACGAGTCAAACCAGCACAGCAAACAATTATACCGTTTCACTTTCCCAGACAGCAAGTGATGATTGCTCCCCAGTACCAGCTCCTTCCACTTGACCGTATTCAACGCAGAGCGGTTCGAATCGTCGACGACCAATCTCTCTCCGAGCGGCTTGATCCTTTGGCGTTGCGTAGAGATGTGGGGTCACTCTGCATCTTCTACCGCATTTACCATGGAGAGTGTTCAGAGGAGTTGTTCGGATTAATACCTGCAGCTGAGTTTCGTCATTGGACGTCGAGGCAGAGTACGAAATTCCACCCGTATCACCTCGACGTCCGCCGTTCCACAACTGAGCGTTTTTCAAGGCAGTTTTTGCCGCGCACCACCACTTTGTGGAACCAGCTGCCCACTGAAGTATTTTCGAACCAATTCGACTTAGGGTCCTTCAAGAAAAGAGCGTACCACTTCTTGAAAGGCCGGCAACGCACTCGCGAGCCCTCTGGCATTGAAAGTGTCCATGGGCGGCGGTATCACTTAACATCAGGTGAGCCTCCTGCCCGTTTGCCCCCTATTCTATAAAAAAAAAAAAAATATAAAAGCGTGTTCGTGCAGTTTCATCGCTCAATTTTAGTGTTAAGAATCTAGCTTTCATTGCTCTAGTCAGTTGTAACAAAACAAATAAAGATGTGACAAAATAAAGAATACAGCATTAAGAAAAATAAAAGTAAAGTGGAAATGGACGGGGCACGTGGCAAGAAGAACAAAAAAGTGGAGCAAAAAATTACTAAACTCGTGCCCAAGGTACAGCAAACGAAAAAGAGGGAGATAACTCAGAAGGTGGATAGACCACATTAAAGTAACAGCAGATGGTACATGGCAGAGAGTGGCACAGTACAGAGGGGAATGGCGGGATTTGGAGGAGGCCTTTGCCAAAAAAGTGCACACAGATACACTAGAAGAGGATTTAAATGGAAATGTGTTTAAATGTAAATGTATCTGAATTAAGGCTATTATTATTACAAATAATAATATATTTACAACTATATTTACGGATACATGGTTAACGGAATTCCATACAACTTCTCTACGACGCACTAAAGTTTTAACAAGCCAACTTAATATCACTTTGCTCTGAAACCATTCGCCGTATTAATCATGCAGGACGGCTAGTTAGGAAAACTGGAGTGGCGTATAATGGCCAGATTATAATGGAAAAGCAACTAATCTGTGGTATTAGAAAACCGACTAAGCTTTCCGACAAATAATTTAAAAATAGTGTGTTGTAACATGAGATTTTATTATACTAACAAGTTCGCAATCAACACTTTTTCTATCAAGGCTCAGCTGCTTTTTCTATCAAATTCAAATTCATTTAGGTAACACAATGTACACTTATGAACGTCAATAAAGAGATACATATTAAATGCTTCTAATTTTACATTTACTGCCAGTTCTTCAATCAAGGGCGTAGAACGGACGAGAAGAGCTGGCAATAAATTCTCCGCCACTTTTTAATCGCCATGTTTTTTGTTTAACAAAATGTTTGTAAGGAGCTGCAACCATATTCCACATGACATCTTAATTAATTATTAATAATAAAAAACAAAGACTTGTCCTCTATCAGCAATAGGCATGGTGAAAAAGGAGCACGCACTTACATTCTCGTGGGAATAACACGCAATAATATTAATAATTACCCAGCATCTTACCTATTTATAGATCTTGTCCTCTTATAGCATTCAGTATTCATCGAACAGTCGATCGAATTGATCATCTATCTGTCCATGTAAGGTCCTTGATTTTTGGGTCTAAAGCGGGCCTGTTGTCCTTACGATGTTTAACATACACATACAAGCGCAAATGTCAAATACTTACATAGAAATAAGCTAATACCATTAGGCTAACACTTCTACCGTATAAGAATATATTTTATCCGTCTTCTTGTGAACCTTATTCACATCAAACTATTGTGGTCTGTCACATCCATTACGGTTTCACTTATTACTCCATAGTGCACATAATATTATATATAGGTATATTTATTACCCTAAATATCAGTCATATCTTTCATCTACGCCTCCGACTATTATCTTTAATCTACGCCCACATTACTCAATATGACAGATAGTTTAATATTTTGATGTTAGGATATAACATTGTTTACATTATTGTATACGGTTTCGAATACAATACAAAGCTACAAATGCGTCAATCACTAAATGGGGACCAATATAATGATAAGTGATATTTATGAACAATACAATTTAGTATTAATGAAACCCAGTTCCAACAATTTAAAATGCTGACTGGCCTCCGTATGCCCTTTAAAAATAATATAACAGTGTTTTATATTTCTTTTGTATGCTAATTCCAAAATATAAAGCGCTCATAACTACAACTACTAATAGTAGCTTGGCAATATAAATCCGTGGCTAAGTGCCAATTTTTTTTTGCCAAGGATTACGATCTCGAACCGTGCTTTCTGTTCGATTATGTACAATTCCCGTAGTATCATTATTATATAATATAAACTTATGTAAAACAGTTAAAGGATATACAACATTCATTTGTGCTAACGCGAGCGCTAGCTAGCAAGTGCACTATCGCAATGCGAGTCATATTTTTGTAGGGCTGCACACTAAATCACATTTTAATAGATATAAACTCATTGGTAGTGTTAAATATTAAGTTTCCCTACATTTGAAAGCTCGTCTAGACCTCTTTTTGAGTCAAGATTTAGTGCCAAGTTTGAGTTCCACGATAAATAACATTGTAATGCCCAGATCAGGAAATAAACTAAAATCCCAATGGCCCCACTTCGCAGCGCTGTATACTCCAGTTATTATATACGCACTAATAAGTTTGGTTTGTTTACGTTAACTACATACTTTTATATACATAATACATCGTTGAGATAATGCAAAATACCAACCCTAAGCTACAATGATTGTGCATCTACCACGTGATTCGTGTAATTGTAAAAATAAAAATAAAGACAGAACAATGAAATATTTACCTGATCGCTTGTATGAGTTGGTTATTACAAATTATAAGCATTCTTACAAATAATTTTGCTATTTCTAAAGAAAAGTGGTACGGATTGGGCGCCATTTTAGTAATAACGTCACAGATTACATTCAAAGCCTAAATCGGTTCTGTCTTTTGGCAAATACAGAAGAGTAGTCTCAAAGATGATTTAATATTCTTTGACGAATAAACAAGTCCACGCTCGTGTTCTGAAGCATTGTGGTCTGGAACAAAGAGATTATTGAATTAGCTCATTGTGTGCTTGGAATTGTGAATTATAGTGCGGAATACTAAATGCTGACTACGTGATTTTTGTATGAAAATCCGCATGTGATTTAATGTTAATAATTACTATGTGAATTAATCGATTCCATTTCCATTGTACTTAAAATAATCACTTGACAGTTTCATGCATTATTTAATCGTTGTAGTCTATGACGAAGCCAAATGTTATTAACCCGTCCAGGATTTTCTAGACGCTTATGGTGCGGGTAACAATGTCCAAACACAATTAAAGAAACCTTACTTCACAAAAGTTATTTGTAATGTGTATGTCTCTCTATTACTTTTTTTTAATGCTAAATTATGTGCTTTTCTAATCAATGACGGTTTGTGAGTTGCAAATGCCATTTTTATTGAAGTCGAAAAGAACCTTCAGTGCTTTTGTTAAGAATGTAATCTCTCTCTCTTCAGTCGGTAGCTCATGTCTCAACGTCGTGGTCAGAAAGGAAACATCTGGAGGGGACAATCTGTTTCCACCAATTTCTGACCAGCGCCTCTCTTACTACAGTGTACAGATCCATGAGATGGGGATGACGATTCACTACCGCATGGCCGATGCCATTTTTCACACCACCTCTCCCGGGAAGATGGCGCCGTGCGGCATCTGGATCGCCAGACATACTGTTAACTTTTCCTGGACCTTTCATGTTGACTCTCTTGGGTCTTGGGAAATTATAAGTGGTCCTTCATGGAAATAAGTTCTTGCCTAAAAATGTAATAACATTATAATATTATTATTAGACATTATAGTTCATTGGACCGTTATTGGACGGGTTAATTTATTTATAATTAATTAACATAACAAATTCACAATTGTTTGCTCACAAACTACTAAATAGAAATAAAGCTAAAGGTTGTTCGTCACGGAAATAATTTTGAAAATAGCAAGAATACTGAGAGTTTTGAAACAATTAAACAAAGTGGTCCTTTAAGAATGCAAACTTAAAATAACTTGGGTATTTAAACACTTTTTATGATAGTCCTTACTTAACTTTAATGGCTGCTTACGTATATAATAATCATAATAATCTCAAGTTATTTTTATATGCACTTATGATTGGGATGTTTTATAAAAGAGTTATTTTAAAAGTAGGTATAAATAAGGAATAAAGGCTTATATTATCACTAGCTGACCCGGCAAACGTTGTTTTGCCAAGTACCTTAATATTTCTATGAAAATTTAGGGTTTTACGTATAAATACGTAAAATAATGGTACATTATAAAAAAAAATGAAATTAAAATTTCGTAAAAATAATAAAAATAAAATGTTAGGGGTTGTCCACCCCCTTATCGCTATCGACAAAACTTGTTTGAAAATCAAATTCTTACCTTCTACTTTGATACGTGTATGTGTAAAACCCCAGTACAGTTGTTGAAAACACTGAAAATGTTTAGAACTGGCCAGTTAGAAACATTGCTAATAAAAACTTTTTTTTAATTTGAGAACTTTTTGGTAACCTAATGTAGTATATTGCATTCATTTGTCATTTGTTTTTGTGAATTGGCGGCAAATCTAAAACCCTTGTTACGCGAGAAAATGTTCGGTCAATAATTTATTATGACTTTCGTTGTGGGCTGAGAAGATAAAATTCGAGGTATTCGCTTTACTAGCCCTGAAGATGCGGTGAAAGCGTACGAAAATGCCATAGAAGAGACCCCTAAGGAAGAATAGGCCCACCCACTGCTTTTCTCGGTGGTTCCATCGAATGCAACGGAGATTACTTCGAAAAACAAGAAAAGTATTGGCGACTTTTTACATTAAGCCGTTTTTCATTTTCTAAACATTTTCAGTGTTACCTAGGTAAGATATTTTACTTTTAAATTTGCGTCATTTAATTAAATAATTACGACATTACAAATAATTATACGTATAATGATGAAGACAACATGAAATTAAACACTCTTCTTATTACACGGCTCATGAGTCTAGCAATTTGTCTTTGCGTAAAGGTTAATAAGTATCTTATGTTAATGTTTATCAAGCTCGAATATTATAAATATACATTTTCGAATATTCTTTGCATTGTTTTACTTCCACTCATCACATCTTTCATTGTAATACATTAAAACTCTAGCGATTGGCAAGGGTTATATTTACTTAGTGTGTTTTATTAACGAAAATATTTCTTATTGAATTCATATCGTAATTATTTGCCAGTTTTCAATTTCCAAAGAGATCTTTAAATTTGAAAGCCGCTTCATACAAGCGAACGCAATCATCTCCCGTTATCATCAGCTAATGACAGCTTGCCACGTCTACGCGAAGAAACTGTTTGTTATTTTTGTATGATAATACTTTTTATCAGGCATTTTAACTGATATATATGTTTTTAGGTTGCTTGGGTCCGAGTGGACACGCAAACAATTCTAAGTATTCACCACAACATCATCACTCAGAATCCCCGCATCAGCCTGTCTTACAATGACCATCGGTCATGGTATCTCCATATAAAGAACGTACAAGAAATGGATCGGGGATGGTACATGTGCCAAGTAAACACTGACCCCATGCGATCAAGGAAGGGATACCTCCAGGTTGTTGGTAAGTTATACGAGTAAGATGATGCTATAAAAAAGTAAATCTCGCAACTCAGGTCTTCTACCGTACAAAGTTGTGAGATCCATGTTAGTAATTTTTTTATTCAGTCCCTATTTAAGGGACCTTTTGTCTTAAGTTACTATACTTACTATACTATACTCCCTTAAAGAGCATATCAATACAAAAGATTTTTGTAATCTATATATATAAAAGAAAAATGGTCTTCGTTTGAGGCTCCTTCACGCCTAAACCACTGATCGTATCGACATGAAACTACCACCATTCGATGCGAAATTTTTCCTAGATGGTTTATGGCTATTTATTTATTAAATTCCAATTCATTTTTTTATTGCTGTTTTACTTTTATGAAAATTTATCCATACGGACTTCACCGCGGAAACATTCGGGGAGGCTTCCTAGAACCTCTAAACGTCAACATCTGTGAAAAACCCGATTTTCGAAATATTTCAATTTTCTTAGCGGGAAGTTAAAAAGAAGAATAATAAAAATATGAAAAAAAATAAAATAATGAAACATAAAATTTATTTTAATTCGTCCAGCAAAGCGGGCGCGAAACGGCTAGTTCTTTATAAAACAAAGTGCAAACGTTTTCATAAGGTCCTTACATCTTTATATTTGTTTTGATAACTTCTACAATATTGACAGTATTTTCAAAATAGAACTTTATTTTCTCGGACATTTTTCATTATTTTTTTATCAGAACCGATGTTTTTGAATTATTTATTTTATTAGTTAGGATCCATTGCTTGTGTATTAAAACGGTTGGAAAATATAAATATGTTTTATTCTGTATCCGTTTTATATTCGGTTTAAGAAAGCACGCCCATATCTCTGCGTTCTCTGCGGCTAGGCTGGTTACCTTATCTAATTTATTTATTTTTTTGCCTGGAAGATATCGCTCGAAAGCGATAAGGCCGCCAGTTGCCCTCCTTTTCATTTAATTATGTCCATTGTATTCTATTTTTACAATACAGTATAATATACTATAGAGTATATCATATACATATGCATATAATGTGTTTTTTAAAAGCATACTAAAAAATATGAAGTTACCTTTGGCTTTGTATTTGAAAGACATGTTCCATAATTTTAATCTTAAATAATTTACCAATATTTTTTAGAATATCAGGGTTATTTCTATTACTAGTGTATGTGTATATTTTTGAACGCCAGACTGAGGTATTAGGCCCAAGCATCATCTCACAGAGAATTTTCGACTAAGAATCAATTAACTTCACAGTACCGCCAATGATAATTGACAACATGACATCAACTGATATGGTCGTACGTGAGGGCACTAATGTCACCATGGTATGCCGAGCAACCGGCTACCCTGAACCTTACGTCATGTGGAGAAGAGAAGACGGCCAGGAATTTAACTGCAACAGCGAGTCGGGTAAGCCTTCACAGTATTTAAAAAAAAAACATTTCAAAGCTCCAAACATCTGCTCGAAATTTCCGGTAATCATTACGCAAAACGAAAAAGCAAAAGGAATGCAAGTTCGAGATCAAATGCCCCAAAATACTTGAACAAATCCATTACATTGATTGTGAGGACTTCATGCGTTAATTAAGAGCCATTTTCGTTTTAGAAAAAGAAATGGTATGATGACAATTTGAACGTTTCGCTCACAAATTGTAGTACAATCTTCGCATAGTCGAAGTATTTACAAGATTGAATCAGAAATTGAAAACGGAATTTGTTCGCTATAATATTGTATTAGATTTTCTTTTACGTTTCAACGAGCGAATTCTGTTTCATAGCAGCATGTTTGATAAAACGTATATAAAAGTTTTGTTGTGTTTGAAACGGAGGAAATGAGATCTGGAATTTTCATTATTCGTAAAACACGGCTCAGTAGTTTTGTGTTCTACTGAATAGTAGTGATTCAACTTTGTAAAATATTTTACATCAACTCTTGACTACCAAGTCATCTTAATATATATAAATCCCGTGTCACAATGTTTGTCCTCAATGGACTCCTAAACTACCGAACCGATATCAATCAAATTTGCACACCATGTGCAGTTCGATCCAACTATCGATAGGATAGTTTAAATCTCAAATTATAGTCGCAATTTTAATTTATTTTAATTTATACATAATTCTAACAGATGGCGCCGCGCTGTGTTGAAAGTACCAACGTTTCACATTTAAGATACTATTAAACATCTGTAACAAAAACCTTAGCCACAGCAACGCTTGGCCGAGTCTACTAGTAAATTATAAATTATACTACCATAATGAAAGTTCATTATTAATATGTGGTTAGTAAAACTCTACCCCAAGAGCATATAGCCTATGAAAATAAAACCACAATCACAGATATTCTTTTTCTCCTAACATGAATTTATTTGAACATCTACTGAAAATTTTTAATTGAACATCTACAGAAAAATGTATTATAGCATCTGATAGCGATTTACTAGTCTTATGGAAATTTGACTCCGACAAATGCAATTCATTCCGTTAGACATCCTTGACAAGACAGAAAATCTTCTATATTAAATTATTGAAAATAGAAGAAGGAATAGTCGGAGGATTATAGCCTATTTCCTAAATATGATTGTGAGTTTTATGTTGTCCCATTTGCGAAGTAGTTCAGAGAAAATAAGTTGGCAAGTAAATTTGCCGATAGACTTTACTGGCAGTAGGTACCCTATACCGGTGCCCTACCCTATTCATGTACCCCACATGCAACCCCTACCATACACAATATCAATAAGTTATATGTATGTCTTCATATAACTTCGTTTGATTACAAAACTAAATAGGGAAATAATTAACGTTAAGTAGTGTGTACTAGACAATTTTTCGTTCATTAAAGACATTATTGACAGTGAACGTTGTGGACGGAGAAAACCTAACCATATCGAAGGTTTCGCGTCTACACATGGGTGCCTACTTATGTATAGCATCAAATGGTGTGCCGCCTTCTATCAGCAAACGGGTGGTGTTAATGGTGCAATGTAAGTATAAAATGGTTTACAGTTATTTTAATTATTTTTGATAATAGTATAAGATCCCGATATACAACGAAATTCACCGAGATGCTTATTTAATGAAACGTATTTTATATTTAATTTAATATGTCAATAAATATAATTATATTATATAATATTTATATAATATATTATATTATATAATATATAATATAATTATATATTATATTATATTTATTGACATATTAAATTAAATATAAAATACGTTTCATTAAATAAGCATCTCGGTGAAGGTCGTTGTATATCGGGATCTTAGACCATAATTCAATATGAAGAAAATTGCATTCGTTTACCAATTTTTTTTTATAATTACCATAAAAGTAAATTGATAGTAGCTTCATCGCACAATCTTCGAAATGTGTTTTATGCAAACCAAAATTATACTTCTCGTAGTAGTTGAATTATAGTAGTATACGTAGAAATTATTACGTCAAGTCCCAAAACATGTTAAAGTATGTCAAATGGACTAGCCACCCACGACACAAGGGGTTAGTGAACTTTTTCTTTTTACTGAACATCGTTTTTAATAGGTTTTATTAAGTTTTTATATACATTTGAAAACGTCGAAAGGAAACCGGCATACCTTAGTCCCAAAAACTCGACGGCGTGTGTAAGACACCGAAAGTAGATCTCGTATTATAAAAAATAAATAATCACGAAACAAATACAGAAATCTGAGGCCCAGACCTACAAGATTGTAGCGCCATTGGTTAATTTTTCATTTTAACACTTATTACTTACATAGTGTTTAAAAACCAGATAAGCGGACAAATAAAAAATACTGTATTTAAACGCAAAAAGTTAAAAATCATCATTATAGATAGACATTTATAACACATCCGGTCTAATAGTTAACATTCATAATTGTATTTTGAGTCCTTATGTTATTCCTATATTATTACTATATTTAGATTTGTATGTTTAGCTTTGCTACGAACTTGATAACGCTTGCTCGAAATCGAGAATGCGTAGCTATACATTTTGTACATCTAAAAACTCGTACCAAGTACCTACGGCAATGGAAATGACTGTGAAACTAATCGAAACTATTCTAATATCTAAGTTATATACGTATATATATGGACTTCATCTAGTTGGCTTTTAGCTGTATACTCAGTTTATACAGGGTGGCCAAAAAGTCGTGGATCAAACGCAAATAGGGGATAGATGAGGTCATCAGCGGCAAAAAATTGTTCTACGGGAGGTCTCTAAGGTCAACCCCTGCAGAGTTATGATTTATTTTGGTTTTTATAGGAAAATTGCCTTTTTTTTACTAATTCTTCTTAAAATTCGAAAATATCTACATCCTGTATCTTTTTCATAATATCCACTAGATTGGTACTGATGAGTTCTTGCGTTAGACATACTATTTATAGTTGTGTATTGAGTGTATTCAAGATAATATTAAGTGATACGATGTAACATTTTTTCAAATCATAAATTTTTCTTTCCTTTGACCCCACTGTGAAAAAAAATTACTCCACCGAAAAGTGACCCTGTACTACAAGTTTTGGCGCATTTAATAGGGATTCTGAAAAGGTATAACACGTGGCCATGAGTCGCTCTAATATCTTTCTAGGAATAATTACAAACAACGATTGTGTAATAATAATTGTATTAAATAATTATTTCTCAATGGTTGTTTGTAGGAAACAAAATATTTTACAATAAAATATGCTGAAAATTCCTGACTCTGACCATAATACTTAATCTGCACCGTCTAATCAATTCTACGTAAACCTCCAGCCATCTGTCCATTTTTTTGAATCTAGTCCGATTCACACAGTACTGGTCACAGGTAGGTAAATAATCTATCATAAGTCCGAATCGTTGTTGTTTTTTCGTCCCAGAAAGATATTAGAGCGACTCATGGCCATGTGTTATACCTTTTCAGAATTCATATTAAATGCGCCAAAACTTGTTATACAGGGTCACTTTTCGGTAAAGTAATTTTTTTGACAGTGGGGTCCGAAATAAACAAAAATTTATGATTTGAAAAAATGTTACATCGTATCACTTAATATTATCTTGAATACACTCAATAAACAACTATGAATAGTATGTCTAACGCAAGAACTCATCAGTACCAATCTAGTGGATATTATGAAAAAGATACAGGATGTAGATATTTTCGAATTTTAAGAAGAATTAGTAAAAAAAAGGCAATTTTCCTATAAAAACCAAAATAAATCATAACTCTGCAAGGGTTGACCTCAGAGACCTCCCGTGGAACAATTTTTTGCCGCTGATGACACCATTTATCCCCTATTTGCGTTTGATCCACGACTTTTTGGCCACCCTGTATACCTTGTATAATATCATTTCTATTGTGTAAGAATTAAGCTCGAGAATTTATTTATTTATTTATTTATTTGTAAACCTACAGCTAACATAAATTATATACAATTACAAACAGTTACATTAAAAATATAGCCAAATATGGAATACATAATAATACAATTAACTACAAAATGGTTCAAGAATTTATAAAAGGAAACAAACAAATAAAAACTATACAATACGTTTATCTAAGTGGTACCTAATTTGGTTGTGTTGTATGATGGTGTAAAAGTGAGGGTAAGTACGTGAAGGTGTGTATGTGGGGTATGCTCATGATGCAGGTGGTTTTGCGCTATGGATATTCTTAATACTTCTTTTAATCATATTCCGCGACAGCTTAAACAGGTCGAGGCTTAAATATTGGTCGTTGTATGTCCGGGCTGCGCGATACAAAACTGAGTTCCTTGCATAGTTAGTGTTAATGTGAGGAACATGGAACAAAGCACGATTACGAGTCTGGTAGGCAGGAACAAGGAAGGGCAATTTTTCTAGAAGGGAGCTACAATTAATTTTATTTGAGATGATGTCATGTAGTAGCAATAAATCATATTGTTTTCGTCGAGAGTCTAAAGTATTAATTTTAAAATGTTCACACGCGTCATTATATGTATTAAACTTATTGTAAGTCTTATAGGAGATAAATTTTATGAAGTCTTTTTGGATCTTTTCAATTTTTTCTTTGTGTACAGTGTAACTAGGTGACCAAACCGAGCAACCATATTCGAGAATACTTCTTACGTACGTATAGTATAGCACTTTCAAACAGTCGACATCATGAAAATGTTCACTAACACGTCTTACAAAACCAAGCTGCTTATAGGCCTTGTCAACTATTGTGTCAATATGGTTATTATACGTCATTTTATTGTCTAACCATATACCTAAGTCACGAACACAATCTACTTCTTTTACAGATTTGTTATTAATATGATAGCTAAAGTTAAATTTGTTTTTTTTTCTGGTGAATGTTATTTTGACACATTTAGAAGCATTAACCGATATTCGATTTTGTCTATAATAATTAGAAAGGTTATTTAGGTCGGCCTGAATTTTGTGACAGTCTCCTTCTTTGTTTATTTTTAAATATATCTTTTTATCATCAGCGAACATAAGGTAATTAGAATCTTTAATGGTACTATTTATGTCATAAAGATATGCATTGTATAACAGGGGACCCAATATAGATCCTTGAGGAACTCCAGAACTTATACGAACAAAGTCGCTTCTAGCACTACCAACCGCAACCGCCTGTCTACGATTTGTTATATATGAACAAAACCAGCGATGTAGGTCACCACGTATCCCTAGAAGTTGGAGCTTATGTAATAGGATGGTGTGATCCACTCTGTCGAAAGCCTTCTCAAAGTCTGTGTAAATTACATCAACCTGTGTACCACCATCCATACTTTGTAGTACATAGTTCGTAAACACAGTTAAGTTGGTTATCGTAGAACGTTTATTGATAAAACCATGCTGTTCATCGGGAAGTGAATTACTTATTATATTGTGGATGGCTTTATAAATTATCTTTTCAAAGACTTTACTGAAAGTATTAAGTATCGATATTGGCCGATAATTTTCAATACTCAAACGCGAGCCACTCTTATGAATAGGTATTATTTTAGCTATCTTCCATATATCAGGATAAATGCCAAATGTGTTCACGGATAAGTTCTGTATTATGTACAGTGGTTCTGTAATAGCTTGAGCACATTTTTTGATAAAAATAGGTGGTATACCGTCATACCCAGCTCCTTTTTCCGCATTTAATGAATTTAGTATCTTCAATATATCAAATTTGGTTGTATTTAGTTTACATATAATGTTGTCGGTTACTTCCGTATTAGTCTGCAGAATTTCATGGTATGAAGGTGCTGCTTGTTGAAATACGCTCTCAAAGAAAGTACTGAATCCCGTGCATGCTTCCGATTCGTTATTATATATATTGCTTCCTAATTGTAATCTATTTGGATAGCCAGTGTTATTAATTCGTAAGGTTTTTAGATAAGACCAGATTTTCTTTGGATCTTTCTTTAACGATGTTTGTATTTTTTGCATATATAACTTAAAACATTTTTTTTGGACTGCCTTCTGTCTTGAACGAAGTAAGGAAAACTCATCGTAATCTCGTGGGTTTCCTCTTGCTTTCCATCGAGAGTGAGCGGTTCGTTTGTCGCGTATTATGTGTATGAGCGACTTGGTATACCAGACCGGATATTTGTTATGAGCATAAAAGGTAGTCTTAGGCACATACTGATCAATTCCACGGTGGAGGATTGAATAAAATTTCTGCACAATTATGTCAATGGTGTCGCCTCTTAGAGAGTCATTCCAGTCTATACCGTCAAGATATTCATTTAATTTATCGTAGTTAGCCTTCTTGAAGTTATATCTTATCTCCTTTTTTAATTTAATACTAGGCGTCATCAATTCCGTCACTTTCAGTTCTAGGCATGGATGGTACGGGTCTTCTTTAACGAGATAGCTGCAAGATTTAGACACCTCAATGTATATGTCACTAAATACTAGGTCTAGTATATTTCCAGAGGAGTTTTTATGAAGATTATACTGACTGAAACCAAGACTACTGCATGATTCAATAAGCTTTGCACCCGCATTTTGTAGGTTTACAGCACCACGCCTAAGGAAGGTGGGATCAGAGGTAGGAGACCAGCCTATGTGGGGTAGATTGAAATCGCCAGCTATGATATAATGATCATTTGGGTGTAATGAGAAAATATATAGGAGAAAGTCTGTAAACGCTGTAAGTCTTACAGACTGCAAATCGTCAGGTGGTATGTATGCAATACATATATGTAGTTCGCGTTTATTGCATTCATTCGACGCGAGCGTACTAGCGGGAATGGTCAACCAGGCGCACTCAACGCCGTCGCACGTCCACTCGGCCATCTCTTGCGCATGCAGTGACCTTTTCGTACACAACATAACACCGCCGCCCGACGTTTTAGTAGAATTTTTAGAATTCCGATCGAGACGGAGCACATCATATCGGTCATCACATAATTCAGTATTGTAAAAGCCAGAAGTTAACCAAGTCTCGGTGATTAGAATAATATCGAAGTCGTTCATGAGTATGTTCTGTTTTAAATCTAGTGTTTTTGTGCGCAATCCACGGACATTTTGATAAAACAAACTTAGGTTATTTGTAATCATTGTTACTAAGTATGAAGGTATAAATGTGTATGCATATATTTATATATAGTACTAGCGATGGAGACCCGAGATGTTTAAGCACAGAATATTGAGGTTTTAACCGGCGCAAATATTTGTATTTTTTAATAACATTTAATATCCATAGGCAGGTGTGTAAGTTGTATTTATGTAGAAGAGTGTTTTTATGAGTAGGTATAATGTTCATGTGATTTTGTGTGTATGAATGGTGGTTTTGAATGCTCAAATTAGGTAGTAAGGTTACTATGTCAAATTTAATTTGTTTTGTGTAATATAGGTACTTAATATAAGAACATATTATAATTAACAGATTTTCTCCAAATCGCGCCTGATGTTTATTGATATAACTGGAGATTCTTCGTTCCGTCGTAAAAAAATGCAGCAATTGCGAACCCACACAAATTTGAAACCTTTTTTTATAGCAAGAGCTTTTGCCTCTTTCAAAAGTTGCTTGTTTTCTGGGGTCAAATGCTCATTGACAAAGAACTTTTTCGATTCCCCTGACAATCCTATATCCAGTGTTTGAATGCCTCGCTTTCGACGTAAGCCAGATAAAATTTTATCCTTAATATCACGTGATTTTAGGCGCACTACGATTGTCTTTGGTTTACCAGATACAGGTTGTTTCGGTTGAACGCGATTAGCATATTCGATGTGTTCATCCTGCAATACGACGTTTGCATGCTTTGCTATTTTTTTCACTAAGGCGTGTGTGGATTCGTTGGTGGAATGGGGTAACCCAACAATCTCGAGGTTGTTCATCCTATTCCATTGCTGTTGTTTATTTATTTGAGATTGCAGTTCTTTAATAAGGGTATTATTGTTTTGGACATCACTTTTCAAAATATTCACTTCCTCCCTGAGACACTCAGCCTCGTTCACAAATGGGGTGACGATTGATTTTATCTCTTCCCTTATCTCACCAAGAAGAGACATTTTCAGAGATTCTATCAGCTTAGATTCTAGGTGTTCAAGTTTGGAGTCTATTGCGTGTTTAATACCCTCTGTTATGAACAGCTGTAACTCATCTTTTGACACGCAACGGTCGCTCAATCCTATATCCTTCTTATTACGCCGCGCCTTTGATGTACGTATATTTTCAGGTGAAATACTTTGACCGCGATCCTCTCTGCGTAAACATGGAGGACATATCCAGGAATTAGTTAATGTCTCCGACGCAATATTCGCACATTCGATATGACAGCCTCTGAAGCATTTTGTACACCTGATTTGTGTACTTATATCCAGGTCTCTGACGCAAGCAATACACTTCGGCATTGTTTGTTATTTATTTATATTTACTCAAATTATGAGTCCAATCGAAAAAGAAAAATTAAAAAACAATAAAAAAATCTAAGATTTGATCCTTATTACACTTCAGATCAAGATACCAAAGAGCTATCTATGGACAGGTGCCAATCAGTTGCCGACAAATGTTGCGAATAAATTGAACATAACACAGCTTAAGTTATTCAAAAATGTTCTTACGTCTTATAATCAAAGTATTGATTATCACAAATCACTTCCAAAATAGACGACACTTCACTTTCACTATAATTCCTATGATATGACTCAGACTACGAAGTATGATGGCCAATTATTCCCAACGAAGTATGACGGTTAATCAAAAAATTTTCACAACTGAATAATTACAGTATACATATATCTTTGCTTGCTTCTACACGATATATGTTGTAGGCGATAGCTTAGTTTATTATAATCCCTTTATTGAACCCCTTTATGCACTTATTCTATTTTTAATCACAAAAATTATGTCGAGGCGACTTTGACTTTGCCTAGGTACCCTCAACTACAATTCCTTTCCAAGTATACAAAGTAGTAATTATAACGTTCTTTTCTTCTTTCAAAGTTATTATCATAATAAGAATGTCCTTTATTAAAAAGAAATGAATATCATTTCGACTTCCAGCTTATTTAATATATTAATGTTATCAATTTCTACTCAATTTGCGAGAGATTCATGTTCCAATCAAATCTAATTGAATGCTTAGTACGGGCAGACATCAATATCAATGCAGTACTTGGTGTAATAATTACTCTTCGTCCTCGTGACAAATATCCATTGTTTTATGTTTATCAAACTGTATTTAACAAATGAGGGTAGGTACTTCAATAAACGATTTGAAAATGGAATAGTGCTTACCTACCATTTCAATCAGTTTTGAAAAATGGAACAGTAAATTCAAATATCTTATTTCCTTGATGTCAGCAAATTGTACTTAATAATTTTTCTAGGGGTGAGTGTCGTTAACGAGTATTTACGAGCTGCGTTTACCTGACGGTGCCTTCCACCGGATCGGTCGTAATTGCGCCCAATTAGGGCATTATGCTGACATGAGCACAGCGAGGAGGTGATAATAGCGATACTATCTCGAACCGTCGGGGTCGGAACATTTTCATCTCATTCCGCAAGCCAATGGGACGTTTCTTTCCTAATTCACGTGCCAGCACGTTCTAAATCTCATAATGGATACGTAAAATTCTCACGTAACTTACACTCGATTAACTGGGAGAGTTTCTGATGAATCTGCCGTCAGTTTCCATTAAAGCTGACGTAACCCTCTGAACTGTATTAGCGTTATATAATCCTCAGAATAGCGAACTTATAATAGAGAAATTGACAACTGCAGTCTACCTAATAATGCAATCTTGACTTCTGAAGTGAAGTTTATCGCTCGTAGTTTGAAAGCTATTTTGCAAATCCGATACAATTTAGGAACACATTATGGTTTTTTATAACCGTCTTAGTAGCTCATGGATTTTTTAGTTAAGTGGTTTATACTTTTTTTGCCGAATGGCTACTACTTTAAGATACTTGTAAAAAATAAAGGGAATTTTCGTATCGTTCGTATAAAATTGTGATTTGGGGTTTATGCAATTTTTGTATAGGTATCTAGATAGTTTGTCTTTGCTGCTGTACTAGAGTACAGTATTAGTACTAGAAAGTTTTTTGTATGTAATCTGACTTAAATAATCTAAATGTGTAAAAATTAATTGCTGTTAGACTGTCGCGTTAAAATTCGAGAATGTCTAATTTGGCTAATTATGATCTTCAAAGTATTTGTGAAAGTTCAGGCAAGGTTTAAAAGGTGGGAAAGATAAATAATAAATAAATAAATACTCAAAAGGACAATTGAATTTTCTAATAAAAACTGTTTCTAGCTGTGGAATTGTCTTTTTGTCTTCTTAGAAATAAAAAACAGATCACCTTGTAGTCAAATATTTATAAGGTGCGTTCAGAAATATGACTTTATCATTGCTGTAGCATGAGTATATGTGTGATCTTCATTGTGTGTTTAAAAAAATTGTATTAAGTTTTGACAAAATTTTACACAAGTATATGTAGGTGACACGAAGTTCACCTGGTCATCTAGTAATACAAATAAGAAATTGGCGTTTATATCCGTTAAGCAGATGTTTTATGTGTAGTACTCACGTAGACCAGAGAAAATTATGAATAACAGTATACGAATGTAATATCTATGTATTTCGTGTCACTGTGGTCGCTATTAACATGATTTATTAACAATTTGGATGCAGTCCCGCCAATGTTATCAATCCCGAACCAGTTGGAGGCTGCGTATTTAGGACAAGATGTGACATTGGAGTGCCACACTGAGGCATACCCTTCATCTATAAACTATTGGACAACGGATAGAGGAGATATGATAATATCAGGTATTGCCTTTCTCACACTTAAATAGTATTCTTTATTTGAAATTATATTTATGTCGCCTTTGTTTTTTATTTATATTCAATTGTTTTATCGGGTATTTAAGACCTAGGCTACACATATTTATATATTTTTCTTGTGTTATCAATATTTGATACACATTCATCCAAAATTTCGTTACTAGACTCCTAAGTATGGATAAAAACTAAATCAGTCTTAATAGACACTGAACTAATGAACTCTTGTCACTTTCTCTCAAATGGTTTTTACACTGATATGGGAAGAATAGAAATTGTTGGAAGGTGATATGTAAATCATCTGTTATGTCGATCTTATTTCAAACACGTTGTTGGCTAATGATTGCCTTTATGTCTGAGGTCCTTGGTTCACTTGCTGTGGAAAATTATTCGGTATTGAATACACATGCCTTCTGCAAATAAATAATTAGTAATACACAAATTTATAATGAATATTTAATAACAGATATAACAAGATTATATAACGTTATCAACATTATAGGTAATAAATACATCACATCCCTGAGTGATGACGGCTACAGTCGGAAGATGAATCTAGTGATAAAAAAAGTATCAGCAAAAGATTTCTCGTCGTATCGCTGCGTCGCTAAGAACTCATTGGGCGAAACGGATGGCCTAATACGTCTGGATGGTAATTTATGCATTTCTATTTACAATTACATAATTATTTATCAAGTCTAATTAAATATTTGTTATCGGATTTATTATCAGCCCTGCGATTCTGTAACTCACTTTTCGAACTCACACAGCGGTTTTCGCATCAGCGGTCGCTCTCAAATCAGTCGTGAAGCAGTCATTTTATGATTTGGCATTTCGCATGTTCGAAAAGTGAGTTACAGAATCGCAAGGCAGGAGCTATTTTTGAACTTTTATGAGAAAAACTAACTAAATGTGTTAAGGATTTTACCAAAACGACACCTCTAAGCTGTACTGGTATTAATACTCATTTTACGTTTTTAAGTGTAAATTTAAATTGAGAGAAGCCAGACACAATGGTGTCATAATTTCGAATTTTGTTTTAAATATTTACTAATTACCTTTTGTAACATATCTGAAGATGTGTACTTTTTCTAACCGACTGTGAAATATATAAATAAAGATTTAATTCAACTTATTTGAATAAACGTGTAATTAAAAATGTTCTAATGTCTCATAAAAGTATATTTAAATTCCACTTGAAGCTGATCAAAATCAATGACTAAACTGTGTAAATTATTTCACGATAACTCACGTGAACATTTGTTACTCTATTAAATTACATCCAACTTATTTCATTTTGTTCGTAGAAATTCCAGCGCCGTCAACAATTAGCACCACAGTCAGTTACGTCGCAACTTATCCACAGAAGAAAAAAGGTGTAAATAAAGGTTTATTTAAATATATTATATGATCTATTAAACGCGTGGCCATGTGGAAAGGATGAATGAGAATAGCGGCTTACTAGTACAATATGCAATAGTGGATGGTGAGGTCGGTCGTCAAAAATTCCCGTAACCAACGACCATGCATGCTGAATGTCATAATAGTAGATGAAGCGAGAGAGTTTGTCAGCAAGTGAAAATTCTTGGTCTGTCCCTTTTGAAAAAAGCGTGAATGTATAAGTATCAATATTAAAAGTAAAGTATTGTCGAATGTATAAGATACTTTGCAGTTGTGACCAAATTAAATGCTTTAATTGCGTAACACGTGTAAGACAAATAAAGTAAAAAAAAATATTTATTTCATGTAATATCGTTTTGAACGTTACATGAAAACATACCCTATTTATAAACCAATCAAAGGCATCAAATAGCTATTGAATTCTGTTCCTGTCACACTCGTTTTACTTTGTAATAATAAATAGAGACACAGAAAACAAAATAAGCACAGAACCAAAATGTGTGTTCTTCTTTTCAGCACGTGAATAGAAGTTGAAGGAAAGAGACAATAGAGTACTTTAGTTAAAACAATGCTAGAGGTTTTATAAATTTGCGAAACTGATAAGAAACATGTTGATCCAATTAGGGTACTATCATGACCTTAACTAAGAAATTACGACTTCAACCTACCACCTCAAATATACCAAATATTAGATATTACTGAATTTTTGCAGTGATCCGTTTTTAAACCAAGTGTATTGATACAAAACTAACGTAATTTCTGTAATAAATGTCAGTATTGGAATCGACACCATATTAATTTTTCAAGTCCATCCAACCCTTTTAGTTGGTTATTGGATAAATTGGAAATTCGGGCAAGCGCGATTAGACAAGCAATAGTTACAAAGTTTACGGATCCTTTTATACGTGCAACGAAAGGTTGAATTTTCTATTTATTGCTTTTATCAAAGCGATATGTTCTTTAGTGTGCGTGATAAGCCGTACCTTTGTTTGACACACTTTATTTAATTGAAATACTTTGGCCAAATAAAAATATATCATCTGCGTATGTAACGGATGGATTACGTTATGCTATATTAGCATTTATTTCTTTTTTGCGCCAAGGTTTAATAAAAAAAAAGAAAAGAAAAAGTTATACAAACTAGAACCAATATGTGGTATCGATAATAGGTGCGGGCGTGCTCGAACATAATAATTATTGAAAATAATTCAATTTTGATATCCCTTTTTTTACTCATGCATGCATTCTATGGGTCCGCTTTAACCAGAAGACGTTGAATACGCTCCAGATTCAATAAAACAACACGTTAAGGGCTATTAGGTGTTTGCCGAGACCCGAATTGGCGGTTGTAATGCTATCATTCAAAAAGGAGTACCACTAGCACCAATGGTATCCAGAATATGTTGGTTACAAAGAACACGCATATCTTAAATCGTTGGTATGTCCACTATAGGAGATTTTTTGTATTTTTTACTAACTAATACTATCATAGCAACTAAGACCGAATACCGTTACTACCTCTAGTTAAAACTGCACATGGATGTACTCCGAAATAAAGAACTTATTATTCTATATCTAGTATAACCTATTTATTATCAATAAAGGAGGAAATTTAAGTTAAAATTTTTCATGCAGTCTGTGAATCTAAATGTACGAAAACACGTTTTCCTTGAATATGATACAACATTGACATTTCCTACATTGCTACTACGTAACATGAAGACAGTCTAATCAATTCACAGGGTCACAATATCAAATATGTTAGCATTATATTTTTTTGCAATATTGTAATATTATGATCACACTGCAACCCTGATTTGTGTGTCTGTGTGAGCATCTTGGAACATCAACCTAATGATCTGACGCAGCGCGTGGCGAAAAACTAAAACCAATCGAGTTTGTCATAAGCCATTTCAGTTTTGCCTGACATGAATTTTAATCTATAGTAAATGTATTAAAAATAATACGGCTTAAATACAAAATCATTGACTGATTCCTAATACTCATCCGAACGCAAATTTCTAAGAATATTTACACTTAGTTAACGCGTGAATGCCTTGCTTTGAAAAGCTTAACTTAAATTTCTGAGATTAAAGTTTGGATTTTATAATTTGTTTGTGATCATTAGGTAAGCACAAAAATCGTTGGCGTGATAGCTCAGCTGAGAACAGAGTCATCGGGGACTACGAAGTTGAAGAATGGAAAGATATTGGTGAGTGAATTGAATAATTTAATAACATTTTTATCTAATAACATTCTCAATGATGTTATTGATTGAATTGAAGTATTTATTATTTTATAATAAATTATTTCGTAAATAACAAGACCAATTTGTATCTAAAAAAAATATAAGATTTTAAGTCGGGGTAGTTACACTATTTATATAACTCATTCTATCCCTCAAGAACGGCTGAACCTATTTGGCTGAAAATTGGTGGGGAGGTAGCTTAGAACCAGAAGACGAATATAGATTTTTAACCTGTTTCCGTGGGACGTAACATAAAGCGTGGTATAACAAAACGCACAAACAAGTAGTCTATCACAAGATGCTTCTCTGAAGAGTGCAACCTATGCACCAAATTATTGCTTCTAAGGCGGAACAAGGTTCGCCGAGTCGGAAAGTATGAAAATAAAAATAACATTCTCAATAAAAGTGTCTACTAGTCATACATAATTAATACATAATCGAGTTTGACGTTTGCGGGTATATCAACCAGTCAAATATGTTAATGTGTAAGTCTAAATCGTAGATGGCGTAGTATCTAATCGGAAAATAGCAAGCAATATTTTATTATTTTAGTTGTTTTCAGTCATTAATCTTTGTACCTAAAATAAAGAAGTACACAAACATTTGGGTTTTACCGTTCTGTTCTTAGCTTAATTCCTTATATGTTTTTAAATATAACAATTTCATTTTAATCTCAGTATTCTTGAAAGACAGAATCAATAGAAAACTCATATAATATAACAATGAACTCAAAATTCAAGTACTATATTTGTTTTGCCGAAACCGTGTTTTGTTATTTTGTTGTACAAATGTTTTTACGGTGTTTTTTCTTTTTTACGGGCAGTTCTATAACATTTTTTAAGTTCCTTTGTCTTTAAGTGGTTGTTGTACGGTGCTTCTTTCACTCTCCAGTATTTTGTCTTTTTGTTTGTTTGAAAGAGTATTTTTTTCTTTTAGATTGCGTCTTACTTTTGCTCGATGATAGTAGGTACAAATTTTGTTACGAGCTGATCGACATGTCTTTGTCCGCGAAGACAACATTTTGTTTTGAATGTAATAAAAATCTTATAATAATTTTATTGGTACCAAATAGTCTGTATAGCTTTTGATGTTAACGTTCTTGAATTCGGACTAATTTTTGTTCGCGGCCAGTTAAGGTGGGTAGGAATCTCCAAATTACCCAGCCTATCTCCTTTTCTTAGGATTTTCTACGCTACCGTGAGCACTGGCGTCACGCACCACAAATCTACGGTAGACAATCCTGAGAAACATTACACGAAATTTACGATAGTTTTTCAAGTCAATTTGTGACAGTTCAAACGCTTAAACTTTCCATTAAATTTGTAAAAATATGCACTTCATGAAACTATTATACATAATGGCCATGATTTGAGTTACAAACACACACATCACGGTTCGCTGTTCAAGTATTTTCACACACAAATGTATGTATGATGTGTTCCTATATCGACTTTTGATTTTACCCGAGAGATACGACCTCCAACTATTCAAAATTTTAGTGTACACAAAGGCCGGCAACGCACCCACTAAAAATGGGTGTCTATGGGCTGCGATGATTGCCCTTTTTGGGCGCCCCGCAGGCCCGTTTGCCCCCTATTAATTAAAAAAAACCTATCGTTCCTGCTTCTTATGTTCGGTATACTGTATTAACTTAACATAACATCCGTGGTAAACCAGCAATAATAGAAAGATATATATTATTACAGCAACACATTGAACAAAGAAACACCACTTTCACGAATAAAGGCTCCAACTCAGCTTTTGCCTGCTATCACAATCAAGCCTGCTTTTTAGTGGCCATACTCATGTCTAAAATTTTAATGAAACCTTTCATTATAAAATTCGTAACGAAATTAATGTATTCCCTTTACGTTTTGTCCAACAGATTATGATTCAACGCAGTCTTCGAGGAGCAGTGCCGCGTATGGAAGTACCCTAGTATTTTTATTTATACTATTTCTTAGCTGACATCAACTATTGTAATCACTTTCAGTGCCAATATTAAAAGTATAAGCTTTGTATATCGCCGAGTTATGTTGTAAATTACTACCTATATATTTTTGTGTAAATAATTGTATTGTTTAATTAATCGCTAATAAAACCGAGATATAGACTCGAATATTCATATATGATATAAATTTGATGTTTGTTGATCTGATTAGTGACCCGTTTAATATATATCTTCGCTGTCACGAGATTTATGTTACCAAATGTAGGTACATATTTGTCGTTATTGTTATGTCCATAACAAATATTTTCGGGGTTAGCTATCTTAGACTTCCTTAAATTGATATTGTAACCTGTGTCAACCGGACTCAGAATCCGTCATTAAGATTTGACTGTTACTTAAATTAATTGTATTTAAATTACACCCATTAATAGAACCCAGCCGAAAAAGGTATGCCCTATGCATTTTTCAATTAATTTCTTGCAGGCTACAAAGGAACAAAATACGATAATGTTATGCATTCATATTTTTATGTTTCGAATAAATCTTTTAAAAACTGCATATATTATTATCAAAAGTTGCAACAACTGTACTTTATTGTAACTTATTGATTTATATAACAGTAGGTATAGAAGTTTCTATAAATCTAGAGTTGCGACTTTACAACGTTTTGAAGCTTTTTAATTACAACCTCTAGCTGTAAGCTCTCATATTCCAAAGTAGCGTTTCACGGTTTGCCAGGTAATTTTTCTGTCCGTACCACCTCCCTTCATCTGTTTTTCAACAAAACACTTCAAAAAAGAGCAAATGTGGCTATTATCAAGGTGTGATTAACCTTAGCTGCATCCACACCTTTAAGTGGGATGTTCGGCTAAAAAAACAAAAACTGAATGGCCTTGTATTTTTGCGCGTTTGGTAAAATTCTCTGACAAAGCAATATGAGTAAAATGGTTTTGAGATCTCCTAGAAAAATAGACGAAAACTGAACGATTCTATCGAAGTTGTAAACCTATTGTGGGCATTGTTACATTCGTTAGTTCCCGTCCCATTTTTCAGTAAGTGTCGTAGCACTTTAGTTTGCACCTTGTTAGAGTTTTGTGAATTGTAAATATTTTAAAAGACTGATAGATTCTTAACGTGCCATACGATATTTTGTTTCGAAATTTAAAAAATGTTTTTGCATTTCGAACAATTAAATTTTTCCATCGCGTGGGCTTACTAACGGACCGCTCACTAAATCAAGTCATTATTATTAATTGTTTTACTGTCTTATACTCGTATATGGTCTTTTAATTAAATTGTATTGTCTTTTTATTGGAATAAACAAATGTGGCTTCTTTTAGTGGTCAACCATTTGAGATATTTTTTTAGGTTTACAACGCCCGGTTCCTTTTTTTTGGTTAAAAACACATTTATTTCGTTGTAAAAATGTTATCTCTTGTATATAGTGTACAAAGTCGTATTTATTGTATAAATAGAAAACTCCTATTCTTCTATTGTATAAATAAAGACAATATATCGTGCTTTTAACTGAAATTAGTGTAAAAAAGCAACCAATTAAATAGTCTATGTTCAATGTTAGAAGTAACTGGAATCCTAGTCAACTCCTAGTTAGCTTTCTTGTATAAGAAAAATATCTTAGAATATTTCAGTGGGATCTTTATAAGTTTCATCGAACAAGCGCACAATGGTTTTAAAAATAGGAAAAATAATGTGGCTTTTTGCTTTTGTGGTTGGCCAATGGTTATCCACAGACATGCAACATCCTCTATTAAGACATAGATCTCAAGCAAGCCAAATAACTGTTTAAAATATTTCAAGACGTTTCGATTTTTAACAGAACTCCTAAGACTGTTTGACATGACATACATGACAGTTTTTCTAGAGAAATAATAATTGTGATTTAATTCACTCTTAATTGTATTTTAAGGGACTGCTTCATAAAAATGGATCTTATTTACCTTACATAGTTTAGAAGCATTTTATTGCAAACGGCTTTTACTAATTTGATGAAACTTGTAATAATACATACCATTGTTTTACTATAAACCATGATTTTGTAACGAAAAATATATTTGCCAAAACGTGTACATATCTTTGACACATCAAATATGTAAAATCCTTTGTAGATGTTACCTTTAGATGTTTAAGTAATAAATGTTTATCAAAGTTTGCAAGTTTTATTACCAACAGCCCTTTTCGTTTTCTATAAAGAGTGTGCGATTCGCAACCCTAAAGTTGTGTATTCCAATTACGACTGTACACTAAAGCTCGGTCGGTACAAGGTATCATAATTATTGTTTTAGTTTTAGTTGGACCTTTAGTACATAATTATTACTGATAGGTAATAATTATGGGTAAAAAATTGAAAAAAAGAAATGCAAATGCGCTTCAAAAAAGCGCAAACGTTTGGATGTTACATAGAAGTGAGTTGAGTTACTGAGTTTAGCTTACTCGACCGAAAGGACAAATTTAATACCGAGGTTTCTGAAAAATGATTTATGAAGCGGTTATAAACTACTAACATGTTATTCTCACTGATTGAAGTACTAAGGTTGTTCAATCAAAAGTAATAATGAGTTTAACGCAATTATCCACGCAATATGTGCCACGGCGAGTACTACATCATCTTCAAATTTATCAACCCTGAGGTTATTTAATCGCAGACATAGGTATAAATCACTAGGATCTAAGTACGGTGAGTTTGGAGGATGCTCCATAAATTTGAAATAAATTTTCACCAGCTTCGTGAATGACAGCCATCGCAACTCTGAATGTGTGTGAATCTTGGTGAAACAAAAAAAAATAGCATTTTGCCACACCGATGCATGCGTATTTTCCCACAAAATTCCTTTGTTTTGTGTACAAATTCAACGTGATAGTGGCTCCTTGGTTAAGATATTCGATCATTACGACCTCTGCTGCTTCAGAAAAAAGTCTATGTTTTAGCCGGCGGATGATAACGCGGTCCGTAGAAGTTTGTCTTCGGACTTGGAGATGAAGGTATCTTTCATGTCTTGGACTATTTTACGGTTTCAGGTCATAACGGTGAACCATGTTTCGTCAATAGTTATGAATCGAGCCCAGAATCGGTCAAGATCAAGATGCTGTAACAAACCGAAACAACTTTTTCAAATTCTCAGTCTCGTTTGTTTCTGCGCGTCAGAAAGCATTCTGGGCATAAAGCGCGCAGATACTTTTTTCACACCCAAATGGTTGTGTATAAAATAATATGGACACTTCCTATAAAATTCCTCATATCTTCTACTATAAAATAAGAGTGACACAACGACAAGACAATGATTAACTTTTTTGATCGTTTGTTCACTCACTACCATGTCCAGAGCGGGGGTCGTCCTCGCTAGTACTTAACTCGCACAACGCGATACCCTAAAATATGGAGGAACATCAACCCCTAATATTGCTATCAAGTTTTGCTTTACCAACCCCGTAGTAAAAAATTTAAGCAGAGGAAATTTTTAAGAGAGCATTTTAGTACGGCGCGACCTTAAATTCTTTCCATTTTTAAGAGTGTTTTAATCGCACTTTCCGACACGACGCAAACAAATAACTTCTGTCTACAAAAACAAAAGAGACTTGATTGCTATTTATCTAGTATCTGTCTATGCCTGTTAGTATTTACTTTTTTCATTCCAAGGTGAATGTGTCGAATTATCACTATTTATTGAACACCTAGTTGTATGGAAATTTTATTTTTTCAAATATGAAGGGTTAGATTTTAACACTAGTGAAGTTATACGTAGACTTAGTTGGTAATTAAATAATGACATCCTTCATTTACTCGTATAAGTTCAATAGTTATATTTGTCTCCTTTATTTATTTTTAAAAACAATATGAGAGTAATAAAATGATAACGATATAACATTCCATACCTAATTGAAGGTTATTAGATACTATAATTCGTCTACGCATAATGGGAAAAGCAAATAACTCTCGCTCATAACTGAAAAAGCTGATCAACGCAAAAATGCATAACAAATCCCAGGTTAAGTATAAATCAATTAGATGACAGATATTACCTTTCAGAAAATAGGAGTCATCATCATTCGATATCATTGTTCGATATCGGATATCATTGTTCATACGAAATATCACACGAACATCTAACAATAAATTTTCAATTGCAAGAAAGCAACAATGAAATACAATAGGCACGGACAATGCATAGTTATGTTCGATATAACTTAAGAGAGTCACGGACCACTGAATTCAAAGAAAAGCTTAGATAACTGTGTTACTGAAAAGTATTGCACGACCCAGTTTACGCGACTCAAAAAAATGTCATTTCCAGGTTTGTTGTGTATTTTTAATAGAGATCGGGACTCGGGTAGGTTATTCCTGTTTCTGTAAAGTGAGATATTTTTTAAAGAATTCAAGACAAGTCAGGTACAATGCTTTCATCGTATAGAAGATGTAAATTCTGTACAATTTTGATTCACCAGAAACGTTCGAATTTTATAAATATATTTTTAAAATTCGAACTATTACTCTTCTATTGCCTTGTTTGTAATGTAATGTTTAAAGAAAACCCATTTATTGCACCTAAAACAATTTACATGGTCTTAAATACTTCAGTTATTCACAATATATGTAGTAGAAATTAAAAAAAAAACTAAAATTGTTCTTGTACCTTATCTTATCTACGTCACAATGTTTATTAAAATAAAATCGCTTTATACGATGTCATATAAAAACGTCTATCAGATTATTATAAACTGTAGTCTAGAAACTGCGGGAAGTAAGATGCTATTGTTCCCAGAATTATACATTTAAAGCTTGTTTTGCATAAAATAATACGAGGTAGGATCTTAGTGCTGTATAAACTGCATCCCGGAGGTACTGTACGGGAGCAAGCGTACCTTAATTAACTATAGTATAGTGATACACGCTATTTCTGTTAGAATTTAGGTTAAAATTATTTTTTATGTCTCCATACCAACGGATTTCGGTGTGTTTTATCGACGTAAAAGACAAGTCTACTAACTTGTAAGCTACTGGTTGAGCTAAAATAAACTAATTTCACGATCTTAGCGCTTGGAAACGAGTAAATTCACTATAAAATGTATGATATGTAAACACAGGGTCAAAAAGAATTTAAGCTAAATCTTTGTACACCGAGATAATCACTAAACATAAGTAGTGGTATTAAATGCGGTAGGTATATATATTTCTAATACTCGTAGAATTCCATAACGAAAGAAAAATTAAAATTGATTTGTTTATTTTCAAAAAAGTAGATAGATAAACTAGAAAATACTTAAAAAATTGTTCGCCCTTAAACTCAGAATAATGCAAAGTAATGTGTGCAATATTTATAATTTACCGAAGTTAAATAGAATTTGATTACAAATTTCAATATTCGTTCTTACGACGATATTATTGGTTTAGTTTCAAAGCACATCATATAACCTATAAACTGTCTTTATGCCTTGCAACATTGAGAGCATTATAATATGAGCAATCGATTTATCATCATCTTAGACAATGTTGTTTCCTAACTACCATAAAGTCGCTATTAAACTTGAATAATTAAAACTATATCGACACATTGTCCCTATACTAAGCGTTTTATTCACAATTCACTTGTCGTAAAACGACCATGTATTTCTAAAGAATGTGCGACAATATAACCTAATATTACTAAGTTATAGGAAAATAAAATTCGCGCCCCTCGAGGGTTCAATCAAGCAAACACATTTCGCTTTTTATTGCCGATAACCTGCCATAAAGAAAAAAAGTATAAAAATAATAAGCCATGGAGGGAAATAAAATGTAATAATGAATCCTTCGTCATCCGTCGTAAAGCTTTAAACAATTTAAGATTGATACACGACAGCTATTCAATTGATGTCTTGAGAGGGAATCTGTAATTTGAATTTCATAACCACGTCTAGCATAAACTACGATGACAGCTACAATTTTGTTTACAAGGATTTATTTGCTATGCGTACCGCCATCTACATTTTGGTTCCATGTTTTAATGAACGTTAAACAAACCTTAATATGTAACAGAGCTTCAATACCAAAAAGTAATATTTTAGAGAAAATATTTCTTACATTTTTCTAGCAATCTTCATCCAACATTTTAAAGGGAAATAATTTTGTGTCCATCACATTAATGACGAAAACGACACCAACATTTTTATGTCTTCTCACCATTAAAATAATCACTTCCTCACTCCGCCTTTTAAATGCGACAGCGATGGCTTATGTAAGTATAGAATATTAAGTTCGCAAGTAAATAATATTTGTTTTGTAAAGTTTTCGCTATTATTTTGTTAAAAGATCGGAAAATGCCGAAATTCTGGGAGTTTGCCAACTTCATTTTCGAGCGGTATACACCTAGTGAATAAGGTTTTATTATTATAATAAATTTAACATCGTGGTTGCGCAATAAATATTCATGTTTTTAAATTATTTTCCGACTGTTTTCTCTACGTAGGTAACATATTGAGTTTATCACGTTAGCATACTAGACTAATGTAGGATAATTCGTATGGCCCTGAGGGCCGAAGATATAACTACTATTATCTATGCAAACATGTCGCTATCCTTTGATTATGACTACCATTTTATTTAAAATACTAAAATAATTTTATTGAAATTATAACTACTCTGTGGTTTTTTACGTCAAAAAGACCTTGCTGGCAGATGGCAGATGTCAGACCAAAGGAGAAATGCCGGCGTGTTTTGTTTGATTGTGATTGGTCAACCACAGATCTAGTATTACATTCACCGCTTGAAATTATCACAGATTTGAGCGTATTTTACATAATTAGTATAAAATACCGTTACTATCGCCTGAGGTAAAATAACGTAGAATGTGTTGGTTTTATTTTTCACCACTTCAGGCATACGAGTACCGATTTGAGAATTGTAAGAGGAAGCGTGCATCCACAAGGAATACAGTGGGAAATAGGATGCAGATGCTTTCTCGTTTTATCTCGCTGTGCAAATAACGATGTTATTTCAACGTACGTCTGTTCACTTTGTTTTACTACAAATTGCGTCGTTTATTATTACTAATTGACGCGTATTTGTTAACACGATCAAACAACTGCTTTGATGTCTTATTTGGTTTTGAGTTAGACCTATTTTGATCCTTACAATAAGCATTTTCAACATTTAATTAGTTAGTCTAGTCGACAAGTTGAAAATGGTACAAAATAGAGATACTGCTCTTAAAATTATGTGCGATAGCTCATTGGATCCGGAATGACGTCTAGAAAAATGTGCTAAAAGCGTGTATTAGCACATAAAAAATTGCAAAAGTTATAGACAATTAAAGATGAAAAAAAATGGCATTTAGTTTTTTGCCAATATTTAATAAACTATTAATATTTAAGAAATTTTTCAAGCACATTTTTCAAGACGTCATTCCGGATCCAATGAGCTTTCGCACATAATTTTAAGAGCAGTATCTCTATTTTGTACCATTTTCAACTTGTCGACTAGACTAAGTCAATATAATTGTAGTTTAACTTTATTCATCACAAAAAACATACAATGAATATGGCGCTACTGGCTGCCAGCCACTACTTGCATATAAAATCTTCGAAAAATATATTTATATGACATTCGTGCAGGCGGCATACCTGATATTAAGGACCATGGACACTCACATTGCCAGAGGGCTCGCAAATGTAATCCCGGCCTTAAGAATTGATACACTCTTTTCTTGAAGGACCCTAAATCGAAGTTTTTCGGAAATACTTTAGTGGGTATACTTCAGCTGGTTCCACAGTGGTGGTGCGCAGCAAAAACTGCATTAAAAATCGCTCAGTTGTGGAATGACGGACGTCGGGATGATACGTGTGGATTTTCATATTCTGCCTTGACGTTTGATGATGAAACCCAGCTGCTGGTATTAATTCGAATGACTCCTCTGAACACTCTCCATGGTAAACCCGGTAGAAGATACTGAGACACCCCAAATCTCTACGCTACCCCAAGAGATCAAGCTACTCGGAGACTGATCGTCGATGATTCGATTCGCTTTTCGTTGAATACGGTCAATTAGGAGCTCGTACTGGGGAAGTAGCGCCCAGAGGTGAAACAGTACTCCATGTGGGTCCGAATTCGCGCTTTATACAGTAGCCGTGGCTTGCAACTCTATAAAGCGCAAATTCCCCTCCTCCTCCTTCCAACTTCAGCTCCTGAGAAATCTTCGGCCAGGAGCTGGCCGTTAAAAACGGTTTCCATTATTTTAGTGAACAAGGAGGTTATCAGAGTGATCCCCTTTTTTAGGGATCGGGAGTTATTTTTTTTACTTCAGAGTGGCGTTTGTGTTTTGGATAAAGACGCAAGAAGGAAGTGGCAATTTGATACCTTGAAATTGATTCTTCGTCCCTTGCATCTTTAGGGATCGGGTGTATTAAAGCGGTCTTCCAGCACATCGAGACAATGCCAAGCGTGTACCCGAGCCAGAGGTGGAGATAGGTGGGATGGCATCAGGCCGGCTTGACTTATAAATGTCCAAAAACGATAAAGGGTTGCGGATAGCACGTTGCCAGATCTAAAAGAACATTCATAACATTAGAAATCTATTTGTTTTTCTTTCATCTACAGTAATAAATCAAAGACATTCTGTAAAAGTCCGAACCATTAAATCAAAACCATTCTAGAAATAAACTTTAAAAATATAAAAGTAATTTTCGAATAAAGTGCATCGCCATTTAAAGTTAATGAAAATGTGTTTCTCTATCGAGTCAAAGGAGCAAAAATGCAAAGTCCTTAAAAGCATTGTAAGCACCTAATAAAAAAGTTATTAATCATATCTTACCCAATTTATGATATGAGGGGCTCCTAATTGCTCGCAAATGACAGAATCTCTGAAAGCGCTCCGGCCCAGACCATTAATACTTGTTACTGAGAAACATAAAAGGAATCATAGCGCTCTAGCTAGAAAAATTATGTATTCATACTAAGTAACATTAAGTACACTACTAATTACTACGATTATGAATGCAACATTGTTATCTTGAAAATTAAAATAATGTGAATTATTTCTATTCTAGCAATTGTTTTCTCATAACCTACAAGAACGAAGCACATATTTATATTTTTCTTTCTCTCTAACTGATTTAACCGAGTAAAACCCCAAGGAGGTTTACAATCCGTGCAGTTTTCATCTGCGCATTTGTCATTAGATTGACATACCTAGTCTGCGTAATATTAAAGAAAAATACATGCTACCCGAAAAACTAAGATTTATCATTTTAATCTCTGATACAAACGTTTTTTTGCTACAGTGTTTAATACTTTCTTCCAGCCATGGCAGAGAAATGTATGACCGTGATGGCTTGGGATTGGAAAAGGAAAAAGCCC
Organism: Pieris melete; assembly: GCA_963693345.1. Classification (NCBI taxonomy): domain Eukaryota; kingdom Metazoa; phylum Arthropoda; class Insecta; order Lepidoptera; family Pieridae; genus Pieris; species Pieris melete. The sequence goes on along the minus strand of CAVNZK010000032.1, from coordinate 4,203,152 downwards.
TTAAGACGTCTGCGTAACTGTATGAAAAATCTTTAAATTCAGAAACGAGACTTGCACGAACTATGACAAAACCTATCACTGACTTCATATTTGTATTCAAAAAAGCTCGTAGTCAAACTTAGGATTAGTTGTGGTGGCTATAATAAGAATTTGGCGCCACCAATCGGACAATAATTTAAATAAAAATACAGATAATAATTATTGATATCATCTATTGATATCGTTTAATACATTACACTGATAAAACTTTAAATGTATTCATAGATAAGAAAAAAGATTTCACTGTCAATCAAACAAAAAAAAGGGTGCGTGTACTTATGTACGCGCGTAAGAAGTTATACTTATTTGGCATTATTAAAAATAGTTTTTGATTGCATGCAAATAATTATTAATTACAATTAAATAATCAAAGACTGGAAAAGGAGTCATTAAAGTCAATAAAGTTCAGTTTACATTTGAAAAATTAAATAAATAAATATTTATTAATATTATATTTATATTTATTATTATTTTCTAATATTAATTATTTTGTGTCACGGTGCGCGCCCATTTTAAAATTTCACTCTCATCAATTTTTCATAACGCGCCTAAAGAAGTATAACTTCAAAAAACTAGAATTTTTTTCTGACCTTCACGAAGTTCAATGTTTCTGAATACGTAATATATTGTATGTAATATAGTATATGGTAAGCTTGGCTGGGCTGCAATTCTGCTAAGCAGAAGCCGGCCTTCGACCTTCTTACAATAACGTCTCTGAACTTCAGCATTAGTTCTGCGCAAAACACCTGAAGCGCTGTATTGTTTTCCATACCGTTGCGTATTGTTAGCCTTTAAATGTCGAGCTCGCCATTAATTGACGTAGCTGTAAGTCTGTTTTACTTTTACCTTTAAGTATGAAAAATTTGCTTTCTCAGAAATACGAGGCATATTAGAAATTCCATTTAGTTCCAACAACGCCCACGCAGCGACAAAAAATCGTTATTACGTAATCTATTCAATTTTACACTTCATGATTCTAGAGTTTAATATGGTGCAGCGCTTTCTCCAATGTCTTTAAAGTCTTTGTTTTTATAGTTAAAAGCTCAGGTTTATATTATTTCCAGTAGTAGTAGTACCTCAATATAGACTACGTTTATGAACTCTACGGCAATGGTGTTTTTTAATAAAAGCGGATTACCGCATCCCCAAACGAATACTGTCGCAGATATTTCAATATTGGTGGGATTAGCAGCCTATTTAAACATCAATCTCAATGCTTTTTCCAGCCATATTGAAATACAATTTCATTCATGGCAACCCCAGAAAAATGTTTACTGAACGTTTTTAATTTGAGTGTGCGTATGTCAATGGTACGTTTATTCAACTTTTTCGGTATTCCGACTTTGATTTTATATTTCACCTGCCTAATCTGTTGTGGAAGAATATAGTTTAAGAAATTGTCCACGTATTTAACTCGAACTCAAACGCCCTCTTTCCTTCATTTCCCCTTACACATTGCACACACATATTTGTCTGTTTCATGGATCTTATCATTTTCAATAACGTTGATTCTCACGTAGAATCTACTACATGCTCCTACGAGAAGTGTTCATTAAATAGTGATAATGTGATACATTCTCCTTAGAAAGAAAAAAACATATTATATATATTGTCAGGAATAGACCCGATATAAGATATAATAATAAGCAACCGATTCTCCCTTGTTTAATAAAAATAGAAAACAATCTTTTGCGTGGTGTCGGAAGGTGTTTGTAAAAATGGGTAAAATTTTCACTTTCGCGCGGTAATTAAATAAATCTGCTTAATTTTTTTAAATTAAGAGAGATTGAGCAGAACAATAGAAGGTCTTCATGCACCTCCATATTCTGCGGCTGCGCGTTGGTGTGCTGAGTTAGAGCGAGACGCCCTGCATTGGTAGTGACTGAACAAATTATTAAAAAAGTTAAAAACATTGCCTTGGGGGATCGTCGTGTTACTATATTTTTCTAAAGCAAATTTTTGTTAAGAATAAAATTTACAAAGGGTACAAACCTGTAAGGTGACTACGTCGAAAAATCTAATAATATTTAAAAAAAGATAACTAAATTATTATCAATTTTTATTCAACATAAAATGAATAATTTAATAACATAAGATAATTTTTATGATTATTTTTCACTACACCAATAACCAATTGCTCAGCTGGTTACAGCTCCTTAAACATATATTGTACAATACTTAGTCATTTAAAAGAGGCGCGGAGAACTAGTTTTTCTCGTCTGTTCAACGCAATTAATTTCGGAACTGGCATTAAAAAAAGTCTTCGGTGAAAATTATGCCTTAAACCCCACTGTGATGTGGAATCGCCTTCCAGCCGTCTTTCCAGATACGACCTCCAAAGCTGGCTCCAAGGCTGCCATACACCCCGGCAAGGCTGGGTGTCCATGGGGTGCGACAGACTGTATGGCCTCTTTATAGACTCCACTTCAAATCCAAATCATCCACATCACGCCAAACAGTTTGCAGGTATTTTAAGCATAAAAATGCATAAAACATCAACAACTGCAATAAAACAAAGTATATTCATTCCATACCGGTGATTAACGGGACAACATTTTTATGAAAACGGTAAATCATTCAGACAAAGGCTATTTAGTTATATTTTGGGTGTTTTGACGTTGTCTTTTGTTTACTCGGTTCCGATTTCATGGTTAAAAAGCACCAGAAAATACCAGTTTTTTGCATCTATAATATTCGATTTGAATGACAAAATTTAATTCGTGCCAAGAATGACCACTCTCATTCGTTGAAAAAAAATATCGAACACAAAATTAACAGAATAAAGTTGCGGAAGATGCTACGGCATTGGACATAATTTAAAATCAACATTCGAATAATACTAGAATTTGTGTTACACTTAATGTAAGAGAATAACAATAAATATTTATTTATTTAATTTTTCAAATGTAAACTGAACTTTATTGACTTTAATGACTCCTTTTCTAGTCTTTTATTTCTTTAATTGTAATTAATTATTTGCATGCAATCAAAAACTATTTTTAATAATGCCAAAGAAGTATAACTTCTTACGCGCATACATAAGTACACGCACCCTTTTTTTTATAAACTCGAATAAGCTTTGTATATATAATTCTTATAGTGAATGAGATAAA